>RCUC01132411.1:0-75895 GCA_003697995.1 Taxidea taxus jeffersonii | reverse complement strand
GAGAGAGAGAGCGCGCGAGCATGTGAGCATGTGAGCTGCTGGGATGGGGAGAGGGAGAAGCAGGCTCCCTGCTGAGCAGACATGAGGCTCCATCCCAGAACCTGGAATCATGACCCAAATTGAAGGCAGATGCTTAACCTATTGAGCCACCCAGGTGCCCTGAGTTTTTATGTTTAAAATAGGGGTTTTTTTCTAGACAATATATTGTTGGGTCTTTTTTTTTAATTTTATTTTTTCCGTGTTCCAAGATTGTTTATATACCACACCCTGTGCTCCATGTAATATGTGCCCTCCTTAATACCTACCGCCAGGCTCCCTTACCCCCATCCCCTCCAAAACCCTGTTTGTTTCTCAGAGTCTCAGTCTCTCTTGGTCCATCTCCCCCTCCAATTTCCCTGAATTCATTTTTCCTTTCCTTCTCCTAATGTTATTCCTTATGCTCCACAAGTAAGTGAAACCATATTATAATTGACTTTCTCTGCTTGACTTAGTTCACTCAGCATAATCTCCTCCAGTCCTGTCCATGTTGATACAAAAGTTGGGTATTGATCCTTTCTGATGGCTGTGTAATATTCCATTATATACATGGATCATATCTTCTTTATCCATTCGTCTGTTGAAGGGCATCTTGGCTCTTTCCACAGTTTGGGAATTATGGACATTGCTGCTGTGAACATTGGAGTACATATGACCCTTCTTTTCACTAAATCTGTATCTTTAGTGTACCCAGTAGTGCAATTGCAGGGTCATAGGGTAGTTCTATTTTTAATTTTTTGAGGTATCTCCACACTGTTTTACAAAGTGGCTGCACCAGCTTGCATTCCCATCAACAGGATAAAAGGGTTCCCCTTTCTACACAACCTCTCCAACATTTGTTGTTTCTTGCCTTGTCAATTTTTGCCATTCTAACTAGTGTAATGTGGTATCTCAATGTGATTTTGAATTGAATGTCCCTGATGGCTAATGAAGATCAACATTTTTTCATGTGCCTGTTAGCCATTTGTATGTATTCTTTGGAGAAGTGTCTGTTCATGTCTTCTGCCCATTTTTTGACTGGCTTATTTGTTTTTTGGGTGTTGAGTTTGAGGAGTTCTTTATAGATCTTAGATACCAGCCCTTTTTCTTTAGTGTCATTTGCAAGTATCTTCTCCCATTCCGTACGTTGCCTCTTTGCTTTATTGACTGTTTCCTTTCCTGTGCAGAAGCTTTTTATCTTGATGAAGTCATAAAAGTTCATTTTTGCTTTTGTCTCCCTTGCCTTTGGAGACATGTCTTGAAAGAAGTTACTGTGGCTGATGTCGAAGAGGTTACTGCCTATGTTCTCCTCTAGGATTTTGATGGGTTCCTGTCTCACATTGAGTTCTTTCATCCATTTAGAGTTTGTCTTTGTGTGTGGTGTTAAGAGAATGGTCGAGTTTCATTATTCTGTATATAGTTGTCCAGTTTTCCCAGGACCATTGATTGAAGAGACTGTCTTTTTTCCATTGGATATTTTTTCCTGCTTTGTTGAAGACCATAGAAAGAGAAATTAGGGAGTTGATTCCATTTACAATAGCACCAAAAACCATAAGATAACTTGGAATAAACCTAATCAAGGTGGTGAAGGATCTATACTCTAGAAACTACAGAACACTTATGAAGGAAATTGAAGAAGACACAAAATGATGGAAAAACTTTCCATGCTCATGGATCAGAAGAATAAACATTGTTAAAATGTCTATGCTGCCCAGAGCAATCTGTACTTTAAATGCCATCCTGATCAAAATACCAATGGCATTTTTCAGTGTTGGAATAAAAAATCCTAAAATTTGTATGGAACCAGAAAAGACCCTGAATTGCCAAGGAAATGTTAAAAAAGAAAAACAAAAGGGGCATCATGTTGCCTTATTTCAAGCTATATTACAAAGCAGTGATCACCAAGACAGCATGGTACTGGCACAAAAATAGACACATATAACAGTGGAACAGCATAGAGAGCCCAGATATGGACCCTCAACTCTGGTCAACTAATTTTTGACAAAGCAGGAAAATATATCCTATTTTCTATCTCTTCTTTTGGGACTTTAATTAAGTTCATATTAGACCTTCTACTTCTCGAAAGAGAAATTAAGGAGTCAATCCCATTTATGATTGCACCCAAAACCAGAAGATACTTAGGAATAAACCTAAGAGGCAAAGAATCTGTATTCAGAAAACTATAAAGTACTCATGAAAGAAATTAAGGAAGACACAAAGAAATGGAAAAATGTTCCATGCTCATGGACTGGAAGAACAAATATTGTGCAAATATCTATGCTACCCAAAGTGATCTACACATTTAATGCAATCCCTATCAAAATACCATCAATTTTTTTCAAAGAAATGAAACAATCCTAATATTTATACGGTACCAGAAAAGACCCCAAATAGCCAGAGGAATGCTGAAAAAGAAAACCAAAGTTGATGGCATCACAATTCCAGACTTCAAGCTCTATTACAAAGCTGTCATCATCAAGACAGTATGGTACTGGCACAAAAACAGACACAGAGATTAATGGAACAGAATAGAGAGCCCAGAAATGGACCTTCAAGTCTATGATCAACTCATCTTCGACAAAGCAGGAAAGAATGTCCAATGGAAAAAAGACAGTCTCTTCAACAAATGCTGTTGGGACAACTGGACAGCCACATGCAGAAAAATGAAACTGGACCATTTCCTTACACCACACATGAAAATAGACTCAAAATGGATGAAGGACCTCAATGTCAGAAAGGAATCCATCAAAATCCTTGAGGAGAACACAGGCAGCAACCACTTCGACCTCAGCTACAGCAACTTCTTCCTAGGAACATCGCCAAAGGCAAGGGAAGCAAGGGAAAAAATGAACTATTGGGACTTCATCAAGATCAAAAACTTTTGCACAGCAAAGGAAACAGTCAACAAAACCAAAAGACAACTGACAGAATAGGAGAAGATATTTGCAAATGACAGATCAGATAAAGGGCTAGTATCCAAAAATCTATAAAGAACTTAGCAAACTCAACACCGAAAGAACAAATAATCCAATCAAGAAATGGGCAGAGGACATGAACAGACATTTCTGCAAAGAAGACATCCAGATGGCCAACAGACACATGAAAAAGTACTCCACATCACTCGGCATCAGGGAAATACAAATCAAAACCACAGTGAGATACCACCTCACACCAATCAGAATGGCTAAAATTAAAAGTCAGGAATGGACAGATGCTGGCGAGGATGCGGAGAAAGGGGAACCCTCCTACGCTGTTGGTGAGAATGCAAGCTGGTGCAGCCACTCTGGAAAACAGCATGGAGGTTCCTTAAAAAGTTGTAGTAGTGCGACCCAGTGATCACACTACTGGGTATTTATCCTAAAGATACAAATGTAGTGATCCAAAGGGGCACATGCACCCGAATGTTTATAGCAGCAATGTCCACAATAGCCAAACTTCCTTATCATATATGGTAAAGGTAAATAGTGTTTTATGTGGCTTTGTTAGTTATATAATCTAGGAAAGAACCTAGATGTCCATCAACAGACAAACAGATAAAGAAGATGTGGTATATATATATACAATGGAATACTATCCAGCCATCAAAAGAAATGAAATCTTGCCATTTGCACTGATGTGGATGGAACTAGAGGGTATCATGCTAAGTGAAATAAGTCAATCAGAGAAAGACAATTATCATATCATCTCTCTGATACGAGGAATTTGAAAGGCAGGGTGGGGGGTCATGGTGGGTAGAGAGGGGAAAAAAATGAAACAAGATGGGATTGGGAGGGAGACAAAGCATAAGAGGCTCCTAATCTCATGAAACAACATGAGGGTTGCTGGAGGGTGGGGGGTGGGTAGAGATAGGGTGACTGGGTTATGGACACTGGGGAGGGTATGTGCTATGGTGAGTGCTGTGAAATGTGTAAGCCTGATAATTCACAGACCTATACTCCTAGGGCAAAGAATTCATTATATGTTAATTTAAAAAAGATATGCAACCTAGGTCAAATGGATGCATTCCTGGAAAACTATAAACTTCCAAAATTGAACCAGGAAGAAATTGACAACCTGAATAGACCAATATCTAGTAACAAGATTGAAACAGTGATCAAAAACCTCCCAAAAAAACAAGAGCCTAGGACCTGATGGATTCCCTGGGGAATTCTACCAAACTTTCAAAGAAGAAATAACACCTATTCTCCTGAAGTTCTTTCAAAAAATTGAAGCAGAAGGAAAACTTCCAGACTCTTTTTAGGAAGCCAGCATTACCCCGATCCCCAAACCAGGCAAAGACTCCACCAAAAAGGAGAATTTCAGACCCATATCACTGATGAATATGGATGCCAAGATTCTCAACAAGATTCTAGCAAATAGGATCCAACAGCACATGAAAAACATTATCCACCAAGACCAGGTGGGATTCATCCCTGGGTTGCAAGGATGGTTCAACATTTGCAAATCAATCAATGTGATAGAACAAATCAATAAGAGAGAAGAACCACATGGTCCTCTTGATTGATGCAGAAAAAGCATTTGACAAAATCCAGCATCCATTCCCAATTAAAACGCTTCAAAGTATAGGGATAGAGGGAACATTCCTGAACTTCATAAAATCTATCTATGAAAAACCTACAGCAGATATCATCCTCAATGGGAAAAATCTCACAGCCTTCCTGTTGAGATCAGGAACACAACAAGGATGCCCACTCTCACCACTCTTGTTCAACATAATATTAGAAGTCCTAGCAACAGCAATCAGACAACAAAGAGAAATAAAAGGTATCCAAATTGGCAATGAAGAAGTCAAATTCTCTCTCTTCGCAGATGACATGATACTTTATATGGAAAACCCAAAAGACTCCACCCCCAAACTACTAGAACTCATACAGCAATTCAGTAATGTGGCAGGATACAAAGTCAATGTACAGAAATCAGTTTCTTTCTTATACACTAACAATGAAAACACAGAAAGGGAAATTAGAGAATTGATTCCATTTACTATAGCACCAAGAACCCTAAGATACCTGGGAATAAACCTAACCAAAGAGGTAAATGATCTGTACTCATAGAACTACAAAAGACTCATAAAAGAAATCTAAGAAGACACCAAAAGATGGAAGACCATTCCATGTTCTTGGATTGGAAGAATAAACATTGTTAAAATGTCTATACTGCCTAGAGCAATCTATACTTTTAATGCCATTCCAATCAAAATTCCAGTGGTATTTTTCAAAGAGCTGGAGCAAATAATCCTAAAATTTGTATGGAATCAGAAAAGACCCAGAATTGCTAAAGAAATGTTGAAAAAGAAAAACAAAACTGGCGGCATCACGTTACCGGATTTCAAGCATTACTACAAAGCTGTGATCACCAAGACAGCATGGTACTGGCATAAAAAAAGACACATAGACCAGTGGAACAGAGTAGAGAGCCCAGATATGCACCCTCAACTCTATGGTCAAATAATTTTTGACAAAGCAGGAAAAAATATATGGTGGAAAAAAGACAGTCTCTTCAATAAATGGTGCTGGGAACATTGGACAGTTATGTGTAGAAGAATGAAACTCGACCATTCTCTTACACCATACACAAAGATAAACTCAAAATAGATAAAACACCTCAATGTGAGACAGGAATCCATCGGAATCATAGAGGAGAACATAGGCAGTAACCTCTTCGATGTCAGCCACTGCAACTTCTTTCAAGATATGTCTCCAAAGGCAAAACAAAAGCAAAAATGAACTTTTGGGACTTCATCAAGATCAAAAGCTTCTGCACAGCAAAGAAGACAGTCAAAAAAACAAAGAGGCAACCCACGGAATGGGAGAAGATATTTGCAAATGACAGTACAGACAAAAGGCTGATATCCAGGATCTATAAAGAACTTCTCAAACTCAACACACACAAAACAGATAATCATGTCAAAAAATGGGCAGAAGACATGAACAGACACTTCTCCAATGAAGACATACAAATAGCTATCAGACACATGAAAAAATGTTCAACATCACTAGCCATCAGGGAGATTCGAATTAAAACCACATTGAGATACCACCTTACACCAATTAGAATGGCCAAAATTAGCAAGACAGGAAACGTGTTTTGGAGAGGATGTGGAGAAAGGGGAACCCTCTTATACTGTTGGTGGGAATGCAAATTGGTGCAGCCAATTTCTAGAACAGTGTGGAGATTCCTTAAGAAATTAAACATAGAGCTTCCCTAAGACCCTGCAATTGCACTACTGGGTATTACCCCAATGATACAGATGTAGCGAAAAGAAGGGCCATCTGTACCCCAATGTTCATAGCAGCAATGGCCACAGTCACCAAACTATGGAAAGAACCAAGATGCCCTTCAACAGACGAATGGATAAAGAAGATGTGGTCCACATACGCTATGGAGTATTATGCCTCCATCAGAAAGGATGAATACCCACTTTTGTATCAACATGGATGGGACTGGAAGACATTATGCTGAGCGAAATAAGTCAAGCAGAGAGTCAATTATCATATGGTTTCACTTATTTGTGGAGCATAACAAATAACACGGAGGACATGGGGAGATGGAGAGGAGAAGGGAGTTGAGGGAAATTGGAGGAGAAGATGAACCATGAGAGACTATGGACTCTGAAAAACAATCTGAAGGGTTTGGAGGGACGGGGGGTGGGAGGTTGGGGGAGCCTGGTGGTGGGTATTATGGAGGGCACATATTGCATGGCACACTGGGTGTGGTGCATAAACAATGAATTCTGTTACACTGAAAAGAAATTAAATTAAAAAGAAAAGAGATAAAAAGAAAAAAATATGCAATTTTATTCATATTTTAAAAAGCAAATTTAAGTCATAAGATTTAATATTTCACCTATTAGATTGGCATAAGAGCATTTAAGTTTGATAATCCACTGATTGGGTAAATAGGTACTCTACTTCATTATTGTTGGGCATTCCAAATAGTACAACCTCTTTGGAGTGAAATTTGGCAGTATCTATCAAAATTTAAATTCCGCTTGTAAAAGTACATCTGCTAGATAGCATACCTAAGGATGTTCACTGCAATACTATTTATTTTAGAAAAAAAAAAATCTAAATGCACATAAATGGGAAACTGTAAATTCTAGTATGTCCATATGGTGGATATAATGTGGTCATTAAGAAGAATAGGCAGACCTATAAGTACTATAGTATAACCTTCCAAAAAGTTAATTGCAAAAGGAAGGATGCAGAAGTTTGTATAATATTCTATAGTTTGTGTTTTTTAAAAACTGGAATATGTAAATCTATACATGTTTTCAAATTTGGTGGCAACCATTGGTAGGTTGCAAAAATCATCTTAGTGGATTGCAACCAATACTTTTTAATGTTTGCATTTTTTATTTTGGGATTCTTCCATGTTTTATTTAAATATTGATGATGTCACTTGATATCAACTTTGTTTTTCCTTATTATATATGGTAAAGGTAAATAATGTTTTATGTAGCTTTGTTAGTTATATAATTGCTTAATGGGTTGTAATAGGGAGTGTATTTCCTACTCTGGGATACAGATATAAAAATGTTTGAAAAACACCAGCACCAACTACCTCTGGAAACACAGCAAATTGATAAATGACCTTTGGAGACTGACACTGCAGATGGTAGGGTCAGAAGTCCAAAGGAGAATAATTTTGCCCACGTATCTCTGTACTCTTTATTTTAATCTACCCAATTTTTTAAAAAGGAAAGAATGAGAGAAAAGCCAAAAGCAAAAAAAAAAAAAAAAGTTTGTAAATTACCTTTTTTTATAGTATAGAGAGTGCTTAGGAATACTTCTACTGAGTGCATGCCAGGAAAAATACAGAATTTCTGGACTGATTTTACCCTACCTTCTGACCTACAGTTTCCCCCTGATTGTAGGGATGTCTTCATGTTATCAATATGTATATTTTCCCTCAGAATTACACCAACATTGCTATACTTCTGGGGGGGGGGCGCAAGTATTTTCAGTTTTGAACTCTACTGAGTTTAAGTTCTCAGTTTTATAGATTGTCATTATTAAACCATTCCCATTTTTCCATATCTATTTCCCTTTTAACAAAATTAATTTTTATCTGAATTATTTTCCATATAATTTTTGTTTTTGAGAGAGAGAGCCTGAGTGGGGGAGCTAGGTTGGGCAGAAGAAGAGGGAGAAGTAGACTTCCTGCTGAGCAGGGAGCCCGATATGGGGCTTGATCCCAGTACTCTGCAATCATGACCTGAGCTGAAGGCAGATGCTTAACCAACAGAACCACCCAGGCTCCCCTCCATATAAATTTTTAAACAAATATTATATTCAATGATCAAGTTTTATCTGTAGCAAATATTATTTATTATTTCTGCCATGTGGAAGTTTCCTTTGCCACCATTTTGAACAAGCCAGTTTTTTTAAATCCAATTTTGTACATTGAAATTATACCATGTGGATCTCCACCAATTAACCATGGGTAGTTTTAGTCGCTGTCAGCTTTATTTAGTATCGATCATTTCAGCTGCAGATATTCATTATGATCTGGCTGGGATGTTTTATAGTTAATCCATGAGAAAATTATAAACATTCTTCCTAAACCATCCCTGGTTTAGGGATGTGGTCCAAGACCAGTCTGTTAGATTTTTAAGCCAATTCTTTGGTGTCCTTCTGAGCACTTCAAAAGATATATGCCATTTCTCCAATCCACCGAAAAAGCCAAGAACAAACTGCTCATCACACAGTGGTATTGAAAGCCTTCAATTTGATTGCTGGTGTCAAAACCCATTATATGACACCTGATAATGTACCATTACTGTGGGTTCAAAGTAGTAGAGTCATAATATCCCAAGTAAGCATTATACTAGTGGCTTGGGTTGTAAATATCAAAAGACCAAATTCTTTCCTGCAAAAAAAAAGTATTGTCCTATGGGAAACCCAGATCCTCCCAAAATAAAGATACTATAGTAGGTAAACACTAATGCAAACAACATAAAGGAATTCTGTGTGATTTCTCTGAATAGGAATGAATAGGTCTAAAGAATAAGAAAGAACAGTGAGTTGATAGAGCTTATAGTAGAGATCCATCCCTCTGGGAACTTTGCTCTAATATCACCAGGTGTGGGGGCTGGGGGGCAAGTGAAAGTGGAATGAAGAATGTAAATCCATGATGGAAGGAGTCTTATGTTGATAATTAAAGTCATGTTTCCCTCTATTTACTCTCTGGCCCTTTCTCTCTCTCTCTCTCTCTATCTCTCCCCTCCCCCTGGGAAACCAGATCTGAGAACCAGAGCTCTTAAGAGATTCTAGACCTGATTTTCCTTACTGTCTCCTTCCATGACTGATGCATCATCAGGGCTTGAGAGCAGAACTCTAGAGCACCAAGTAACAGAGGCTCAGAGACCTTCTAAGAGGAGACTGGTGATCTGCCCTGCATCAGGGCTGCAATGTACATGAACACCTAATTTAAATTCCATGTTGTTCTTCCTCCAGGGCAGCTCAGATTGGCTTGACTCTTAAACCAATTTTTTTATCACGAATTTATGGCCTTGGCAAATATTAACGCTAATCACAGCATTAATTCCAGGGTTTATTTAAATGCATAGTTTGGGGACTTGGCCAAAATGTGCTTTTGTCTGCAAAGTTACCATGTTAATTTTCTTCATTGGACAGAATGTTTGACAAGACAGTGTAATTATTTTAGCAGCCCACGCAGAAACAGACTGAACTGCCTACAGTTGAGGCTCACAGACTTGCCAGTCCTCTGCTTCTCATCATCAGAACTTCCTTTGCTGCCTGTGGCTAATTACCCATACAAATTAGGAAGCACAGTGGCCTAGATGAGGAGAGCTATTGGTGGAGTGGGTGGAGACCCATTCATCCTCTTGGGCCTGCTTGAAGGCCTCACTCCTTAGCAGTGAAGAGGCTACAGGGACAGAGAAAGCCCCCAGCTCAGTCACTCAGTGGTCACAAACCTGGCATTCCCCCCCAACTGCAACAGGCCACACCTGAAGAAGGCAGCCTGTGAACAAAACTCCGCAAGGAGCTGATTGTAGATAGGAATTAATGCTTTGGGACATAGTATTATTGGACTGATCTTAGGTAGATGTTTCACTTCTCTTTAGTAATGAACTGTGGGCTCTGAAGGGAGCCAAAAGAAGAAATAACAAGAAAAACAACTCCCCAAAAGTCTTCCCAGTTATTGCTCTAAAAGGATCTTTAAAATTCAGTTTCCAATTGCTGGGTTTCTGACAGTGCAATTGTGATAAACTGATGAGTGTCTATTTATACCAAAACATAAAACATATGGATGGTTATTTAGAGGACAAATGCATTTTGACAGATATCTAATTTCATTTCACTGATAGGATGTATTTTGTCAGACTCCTTATTTCATCTGAGACACAATTGCTTTTGGTTTCCAGTTCTTTGCCATGGTAGAAATGCATTTGTCAGGCCCTCCAAACCCAAGATGGGTTTAAAATATTGCCATCACAGCTCTATTTAAAACCAAGGAAAACTATAAGCATCTCCTATTACCCACTTATACAAGAAATATTACCAAGTAAATACTTTTACATACCAAATTGGGTAGCAGCGAGAATTATTCAAGTCTTCAGTATAGACTGTTGGGAATTTCCAGCCACCCATGATATACTGAATTCTTGAATTACATATAAGCATAAAAGGAAAGGAGGTTAATTCCCTCAAGGCTTAACTAACAAGCAGAAGAAGGAGGCTCAAGACTGTACTGGAAAAGATATATATTCTTCATGTTTCAGCTCAAGAGTTACATCCTCTAGGAAGCACTTTCTGACTCATCCAGACACACTTAAGTTTTCCTCTATATGTTCACATTCTATCTATCCATACCTCCATTGGACTCATCATTCTACATTTTAATTTTTCTAGTAGAGAACTTGACCTTTCATTTTTTTATCCTTAATGTCTAGAAGAACACCTAGTACGTAGTAGAAATTCAGTAAGTATTTGTTGAACGAAAAACAAATGATTATCTCTATTACATTTATCACTTGAAATTATCATTAATTTACCTGCCATTTTCTTCCAAAAGATCATGAGTTAAGGACTATTTTATTCATAGCCATTTTCTTAAGGTATGAACACAGTGGCATACAGCAAATACTCAATAAATATCTTGACAGGATGGATGGACTGACAGACAGATGGACAAATGGATGGATGGACAGATAACTATCTGAAGCTTCTAGGTATTTCTAAGAAGTTATCAGCTACATAAACACCAAAAGCATTCCCTCCCCTCAGCCCCTAGTCATTGTATTTCAAACTTTGAAATTCATTTTTCCAAGGATAGGTAACATCCATTTTTAAAATGTTTCCACAGCAACTTCTTTCAAGACACATCTCAGAAGGCAAGGGAAACAAAAGCAAAAATGAACATTTAGAACTTCATCAAGATAAAAAAGTCTTCTGCACAGCAAAGGAAACAACTTTTGTATCAACATGGAGGGGACTGGAAGAGATTATGCTGAGTGAAATAAGTCAAGCAGAGAGAGTCAATTATCATATGGTTTCATTTATTTGTGGAGCATAACAAATAACACAGAGGACATGGGAGATGGAGAGGAGAAGGAAGTTGAGGGAAATTGGAAGGAGAGATGAACCATGAGAGACTATGGACTCTGAAAAACAATCTGAGGGTTTTGAAGGGGTAGGGGTTGGGAGGTTGGAGGAGCCAGGTGGTGGGTTTTATGGAGGGCACATATTGCATGGAGCACTAGGTGTGGTGCATAAACAATGAATTCTGTTACAATGAAAAGAAATTAAATAAATTTTTAAAAAAGAAGATATGATCCATATTAAAAAAAAAAAAGGAAACAATCAACAAGACAAACAGGCAACCATGGAATGGGAGAAGATACTTGCAAATGACACTACAGATAAAGAGCTTGTATCCAAGATCTATAGAGAACTTCTCACACTCAACACCCCCCCCAAAAAACCCCAAATAATCAAGTCAAAAAATGGGCAGAAGACATAAACAGACACTTCTCCAAAGAAGACATACAAATGGCAAAAAAGCCCATGAAAAAATGTTCTTCATCATTAGCCATCATGGAAATTCAAATCAAAACCACACTGAGATACCACCATACACAAGTTAGAATGGCAAAATTTGACAAGGCAAGAAACAACAAATGTTGGAGAGGTTGGGAACTCTCTTACACTGTTGGTGTAAGATTCCCACTGTTGGTGGGAATGCCGGTTGGTACAGCCACTTTGGAAAACAGTGTGGAGGTTGCTCAAAAAATTAAAAATAGAGCTACCTTATCACTCAGCAATTGCACTACAGTGTATTTACCACAAAGATACTGATGCAGTGAAAAGAAGAGCCCCATGCACCTCAATGTTCATAGCAGCAATGTCCACAATCGCCAAACTGTGGAAGGAGCCGAGATGCCCTTCAACAGACGAATGGATAAAGAAGATGTAGTCCATATGTACAATGGAGTATTACTCAGCCATCAGAAAGGATGAATGAATACCCTACTTTTGCATCAACATGGATGGAACTGGAAGAGATGCTAAGTGAAATAAGTCAAGCAGAAATAATCCTCATTGAGTTTCACTTATATATGAAACATAATAGCATGGAGGACATTAGAAGAAGGAAGGGGAAAATGAAGGGGAGAATCAGAGGGGAAGATGAACCATAAGAGACTATGGACTCTGGGAAACAAACTGAGGGTTTCAAGGGGGAGAGGTCGGTGGGGGATGGGTGAGCCTGGTGATGGGTATTAAGGAGGGCACGTATTGCATGGAGCACTGAGTAGTATATGCAACAATGAATCATACAACACTACATCATCAAAAACTAATGATGTACTGTATGATGGGTAACAGAATGTAATAAAAATAAATAAATAAATGAATGAATGAATGAATGAATGAATGAATATAATGTGTTCCCTGACTACTTCAAGAACTGGGGAGCCCTTAAAAAAAATCTAGGGAGGGGAGCCTGGATGGCTCAGTTGGTTGAGTGCCTGACTCTTAATCTCAGCTCAGGTCTTCAGGGTTGTGAACCATTCTTCCATATTAGTAAAAACCTTCAAATTTTAGCTCTTCACAAGATGCCTAGAGTAACATTTTCCAGCCTCAGGAGTGATCATATGACTAAATTATGTGAATGGGATTTAAGTGGAAGGGTCATATGCAACTTACAGAAAATATTCTTCAAGGAAAAGGACAGACCTCCTTCTCTTCTACTAGAATACAGATAAGATGGCTAAGTCTCAGGGAGACATATTGAACCATGAGTTGAAAGCCACATCCTGAGGATATGGAAGCAGCAAGCTGTTAGCCTAAGTACCCGGCAACTCTGTGGGCTGCCCAGTGAGCCCTGGACTCTCTCTTTAACACGAAAGAAATTTTGGGTTTTCTGTCACTGTAGCTTAACTAGTCATAATGTATATAGATATCCAACCAGACACAACATGAGAAATATCAAGAATCTTCTTCCAAATTGAACTGGATTAGATTGAAATGAACTGAACTGACAGTAGGTACACTATACCCTGTCCTTCTTTTTTTTTTTTTTTACCCTGTCCTTCTAAATAAAAGAAACTTCGCTGGAAACTCAAGGTAAGAGATATTTGTACTTGACAGCACATCCCCGAAAGCAGCTGATCTCACACCCCTTTCTGCTCTGCTCTGGGCAGGTTTCCTACTGAAGCTCATTTTATTCTTCATGTGAAAGAAGAAAAGTTGCTGTTAAAAGATTCCCTTAGCACCAATCAGACATAGTCCCTGTCTGGAACTGTGGGTCAGCCAACAACCTCCCTAACAGGAGAAACTCCACCAAGAAGAGAGGTCTAACTTGGGGTTGAAAGTTCCCACTCCCAGCCAATAACTATGACACATCTTGATTCAAATAGGCCAGAGCTCAATTTCCATCTCCATTTAGAGTACTTTGACTGTGGTCATTTTTCTGATAATGTCCGGGAATTTCATGGCTTTTTAAGCAAGATGAGGTTGAATGGCTGGATTTACTGTGGGTGAAATGCTGGCAGAAGAAACTTCAATTTAGCAATAGTTATCATGGACTACAAATCGAGGACTCTGTGGAAGAGTGATGCCACTGAAAACAGTTATTACTCAATGTTAATAAAAAAAATTATGGATCTAATAAAAGTTAATGGGGAAGTATCATGTGCCATAAAAACTGCAGTCAAAGCAAAGAATGCTGGGTTGGGGGAGAAGATTCCACTATAATTCTGTACTGTCTGAGAGCCAGAATTGACCATGTCCATAATACTTCTAAAGTGCAAATGGTTACACAAATCAAATTAAACCATGGATTGTTTAGTAATAGGATCATCTCCTTTTGTAAAAATAGAAAGGAGAAAATGAGAAATTACCCAGCAAACCTAATTCATTAACTGTAAGCAAGATCCTGGCTCATGGTTGGCTACTTTTCTAAGTATCAGTAAACTTCTTTCTCAGAAACTTTATATGGTTTCCCATCTAGGTAGAGAGCTTGGTTCCTTTAAAGGGCACCTTTTTTCTTGTGTCTAAGCAGAGTGGTTGTGGTTCTTTGGAATTTAAGCTTCATACAGCACCCATGATCCCTACTGAGATACAGGAAATCAAAGGAATAAAAAACCTTCTCTCCATCCTTCTGCTGCCACCCCAGCCAGGCCACCATCATTTTCTACTCTAGCCTCCTAACTTACATCCCTACTTCCATTTGGGCTTTTTTCTTTCTCCATCCATTCATATCCATTTCCCACATGGGAGCGAGAGTGATCTTTTCATTTTACAAATAAGATGTTATTACTCTTCTATCTAAAAATCTTTCCAAGACTTCCCTTGGCTCTTAGGATAAAAAAACAAAATCCTTTCAAGGTTCAAAAGGCTTTCCACAATTCGGATCCAATCCATTTCTCAGTCTCATCATGAGTCACTTGCCTCCAAAGCCAGCCAGCACCTAGGTGGCTTCCCCCAGCACCTAGCATAGTGCGTGATAATCTCAAGCACTCAAATCCTTGTTAACTGCCTAAATGAATACATGGATGACTATCCACAAAACCAGAAACATTTGTGCTAATGCCACTGATTACAATATGCAATGACTCTTTTAACCCTTTATAAAATGGAGATTAGAACACAGATCCTACACAAGATGTTTAAAACCCAAACTGGCAAAGTGCCACACACCTGGAAGGAAGAAAACTTCAGAGACAGGCAATGTGTATAATTTCTCTTAGAGACAAAGAAACAGGGGAGCCTTTTCAGCAGCCTTGAGATGCCTCCGAAGGAGAGAAGTGAATCTTGCCAGGAAGCCCCTTTCAAATCTTCTAAAAAGAGGCCACTAGCTGGAAAAATCATCATTTGAAACCATTAGAATAAAGATTGGTTCACTTAAGAATTATCAATAAAATGCTAAATCTCTGGGGAAATTCTGATACTTGCATGGACTTAAAATTCTTCCCCACAACATGCAAAAGAATGAAACTGGACCACTGTATCTTACACCATACATACAAATTAACTCAGAATGGATTAAAGACCTGAATATAATACCAGAAACCATAAAATTCCTAGGAGGAAACATAGGTGGTAAGCTCCTTGACATGGCTCTCGGCAATATGTTTTTGAGCTGACTCCAAACACAAGGGCAATAAAAGCAAAATAAACAAAAGGAACTACATCAAACTAAAAAGCTTCTGTGCAGTGAAGGAAACCATCAACAAAATAAAAAAACAACCTACTGAATGGGAAAGATATTTGCAAATCATTTATCTGGTAGTGGGTTAATATCCAAGATACATAGAGAACTTATACAGCCCAATAAGAAAATAATCTGATTTTTAAATGGGCAGAAGATCTGAATAGATATCTTTCTGAAGACATACAGATGGCCAACAAGCACATGAAAAGGTGTTCAACATCACTAATCATCAGAGAAATGCAAATTGAAGCCACAGTGAGATATCCTCTGACATCTCTCAGAATAGTTATTAACAAAAAGACAAGTGTTGGTGAGGATGAGGTGGAAAGGGAACCCTCAGGCACTGTTGCTGAGAATGCAATTGGTGCAGCCACAATGGAAAATAGTATGGAGGTTCCTGAAAAAAATTTAAAATACAAATACCACATGATCCATCAATTCCACTTCTGGATATTTATCTGAAGAAAACAAAAACACTAATTCTAAAACACATATTCACCCCTGTGTTTGCTGCACCATTATTTATAATAGCCAAGATGTGGAAACAACCTAAATGTCCATCAATGAAAGAACAGATAAAGAAGATGTGGCATGTATGTGTGTATTTACACATGCACACACAGGAATACTACTCAGCCATTAAAAAAAAATGAAATTGTGGGGCGCCTGGGTGGTTCAGTCAGTTAAGTGACCAACTCTTGATTTCAGTTCAGGTCATGATCTCAGGGTTGTGAGGACAAGTCCCACGTCAGGTTCACGCTGGGTGTGCAGATTCTCTTTCCCTCTCCCTCTACGCCTACCCCCACCAAAAAAAATTTTTAATGAAATCTTGCTACATGCAACAATATGGATGGACCTTGAGGGTATAATGCTAAGTGAAATAAGCCAGAGAAAGATAAATATCATGATTTCACTTACACATGGAATCTAAGAAGCAAAAACAAACTCGGATACAGAAAACAGACTGGTGGTTGGGCAGTGGTGAGGGGCTGAGGTACAAACTTTGAGTTATAAAATAAAACGTTATAAAATAGTAAGTCATGAGGATTTGATGTACAGCGTGATAACCATGATCAATACCATACTGCATAGGAGCGCCTGGGTGGCTCAGTGAGTTAAGCCTCTGCCTTTGGCTTGGGTCATGATCTCAGGGTCCTGGGATCGAGCCCCGCATCGGGCTCTCTGCTCGGCGGGGAGCCTGCTTCCCCCTCTCTCTCTTTCTGCCTCTCTGCCTGCCTGTGATCTGTCAAATAAATAAATAAAATCTTAAAATATATTGTACTGCATATTTGCAAGTTTCCAGGAGAGTGATCTTGAACATTCTCATGAGAAAAAACATTTTTTGTAACTTTGTATGAGGATGAATGGTAGTTAGACTTATCACTTCAGGACTATATGTGCAAGTATCAAATCATTAATACCTGAAGTTAATATGTGTTACATGTCAGTCATATTCAAAAAATGTTTTTCCATAGATTGCTTAGTTGCAAAGTGTACAACAGTAACTATATAACAGAGAAGCTGAACAATGTTTTGATCAGTTGATGAAAATTAGGAAGGCACAGACTGATAATGTAGGACTCCAGATGTGATACCCTCAGAAGGATGCAGCATCACTGGAGGAGTGTACTGGCCTGGAATGCACAGCCCAAATCTAATAATGAGAAAGATAAACCCAACATGAGAAACATTCTTTAAAGAAAGGGGGAAGAGGAGGAGGTTCTACATTCAAAACCGTCACTGTTATAAAAGATAGTCTATGGAAATGTTTCAGACTAAAGAAAACTCAAGAGACAAGACAATAAAATGTAATACGTTATCCTGGATTGGATCCTGCACTGGAGGGAAAAGAAAAATGTCCTAAAGGTCATCATTGGATTAAGTGACAAAATTGGAATACAGGCAATGAATTAGATAAAGCTTTTGTATTAATATTAAACTTACTGAGGTTGATAAGTATCCTGTGGTTCTGTAAGAGAAACAAAAAGAAACCCAAAAGTCCCTATTCTAGGGAAATATACACTGAAATTTTGGGGGGCTAAAGGGCTATGATGTATCCTATTCTCATATACTGAAGAAATAAGTAAGTAAATAAATAAAAAAATATATTTTTTAAAAAGATAACCTAATGAGCCCATAACCAACCCCATTTTGTTACCAGTGAGATCAGAATCACTAGGGATAGGAGGCCCAGACACTGGTATTTCTTGAAAGTTCTTCAGATGATTCAAATATGCAAGCAGTGTTAAGACTCAAGGAGAAAGGACCTGTTAGATCCCAAGTATCTCTTTTAGAGGTAATTATCTGATGCCTATAGGGATATCGTGAATCCTAGTCTCTTCTTCCTTCCTTTCTCTCCAAATGGAGCCCTTGACCCCCACATTTCATGCTCACCCCTAAGACCATTCTTGACTGAGCCCAGGCCCTGCAATCTAATCTAGCCCATCTTTGCTGCAGGTCCACCCACTGTCTGGCCCTTTAATTCTCATGTGTCTGCCAAGAACCATGAGCTTGAGGTTTTGCAATACTTAGAAGGGAAGAAGTTAGCTGGCTGAATTTTCATGTACGCTGACAGAAGGCATGATATTCACTGGTCAGAGACAGTTTATCACTAATATCAATAGCAGTATATCATTTTTACACCACTTCCCTAAGTCCCAATATCCACAGGGCAACATGAAGAGAAACAGAGAGCACCTGCACACAAAGTGGGTAGTATTACAGGATAAGGAAGCCTGAGTTCATGAAATCCAAATCTTTTATAATGGGCAATCTGTTCTTTGCTCCAGAAAAAAATACAATCTCTATCTTCCAAACTGTTCGCTATTTAAACATCCTTGAAAAGACAGTCCACTGTCCTGTTTGCAAGATGTGCAGAAATGCAAGACACCCACAGAAAACTGCCTCCCTGTGCTGGAGCCCCTGACTTGCTCCATCTCCTTAAGATCATGGCCACTGGGGCTGCCCTTGCTGATTGTCTCAGAGCTAGTGCCCTACCTCTGAATGCCAGTTCTGCAGGTGGATCTGCTTTCCTAATGCCTTCCAACTGCCTACAGCCACCCACCTGAACTGTCAATCACCACAATTCTCCAGATTTTCTTCTCTCCAAAGTTTCTTTCCAGACAAAGCATCCCCAAGACTCCACCCATGGTAGTTCTCTGGGCTGGGACAGAACATTATTAGAATAGGCAGAACTGGCAGATAGCTGCAGAGCAAGGAGCCAGGGGAGATCCCAAGGGCAGCTCCCAGGGAGGGCTGCAACTACTCATACAGTTTAAATCAGTGGTTCTCAAACTTCAGGGTGTATCAATTACATGGAGGGCTTGTGAAAAACAGATTTCTAGGCCCACCCCAAATGTCTGATTGATGAGGTCTGAGGTGGGGACTTCAAATACACATTTCTAACAGGTCCCCAAGTAGTGCTAATGCTGATCTAGTCTATACCTTGTCAATCCAAAGCACTGAGCTGAAAGGACAACCAGATTGAAAGCAAGGGAATGCCAGGTGGAGGCAGCAATAGAAAAGAAGTTTCAGGGTAACCTGAAAGAATATTCTACAGGCCTACAACCCAGAGGCAGGAAAATCTGACAAAACTTGCCCCACCTTGTCCATAGGACAGAGAAGGTACTGTTGGAATCATTTAGGACAGTGCTGGGCTTCCCTGAAGTTGACTGCTTTTATCCCAGATGCCATGCCCACCTATTAATCATGCTTCCTGCCAGTATCTGAGGAGGCTGTGCTCTGTGGGCTGCAGCCTAGCCCATGGGTAAGACTAGTTGGAGTTTTTGATCCTCCCAGTCTGTGTGCCCCTATTAGCGTTCACCCAGTCACACTAGTCTGTTTCCCACACCTCCCTGGCCCAGTTCCCTCCATTTATCCAAAACACAAAATCCATTCTTCCCTAGTTCCCAGCTCTGTGTCCCTGAGGCTAATGCCCCTCACAGACTGCAACACCTGGGCTACTTAATTTCTAATTAAGTCTGCCTAATGGTAGGCTCTGGCAGGAGATCAAGGGGAGGAAAGGAGGTCCTGGCATTTCTTTCACTCTTCCTTCCTCCTAAGGATATATCTCTCACAACATTTGCACCCTACCATCCTGTCTACTACTACTCCTGGTGGCTCCTCCACAATGGTTCCAGATCTAAAACTGGGAAATTGTTTCTATAAAACGATTTCCTCCACTTGTCCCTTTAGCACTCAGGGTGGAAATGGCTTTCAGCTGTCATTTCCAGTGCATCATGACCCCCCATCGGTTCCCTTAGCACTGCCCACATCTCTGTGAGACATCCCTTCACTGAAGTCTCTTGAGCCTCTGAGTTGGATTCTGTTTCCTGGTGATACCCTTGCTTGCCTGACCACAACTCAAGATGTTCTGGACCTCCTCTCTGCTGGACAGACATACTGAAATGGGCCTTTTTCAGAGAGAGAGAAATTGCTCCCTACAGCTTCTCAGGCATCCATCCTGAACTCTAGACAACTCCATGTGGCTCCACAAGTGATATAGAGACAGCAGCAAGGTGAAACACTGAAGATATGACCAGAGACTTTGTCAGCTGGGCATTGGCAAATACCTCTCCCCAGGCAGCTTCCCTCAGGCAGGAGCAGGGATTTCTGATACAGCCAAACAGAGCAAGGCTGCGCCCTGAGAGCAAATGTGCTCCTGAGGCCCTGCTGACCCGGTTTCCCAAAGCCATGTCAGAACAACAGACTGTACCAGCCACACTCTGGAGTGTCGGATGATGTTGCCATGGTAACACTAGGGTCACTGCTTAGCAACAGGCCAGAGCTGCAGGAAGTTGCTAAGGTATTTTCACATGTGTTAATGCAAATGGATGTTTATCTCAATCTTGAGTGTAAATACACGGTGGGGGGGCAGAGAAAACATACACACAAACCACCTGCTAATGTGTAGAGTTGCATGTCTGCTAACATTTGAAGCCTGGAAAATACGCCTGCTCTCTGGCGGAGGCAGACAGACTCTCTATGACCCAATGAAGCACATCCTCTCCCCCCTCAACCCCCCCAAAACAGTTCTCCACATGACTCACCTCCTCTTAAAACCTTCACCACCACCTGGTTTCCAAACCTTTTTTTTTTTTTTAAGATTTTATTTATTCCAAATCTTTTTCCTTAATGGTTTTTGAGAGAGCATGCAGTGTAAGAATCACATGTGTGGACTATCAAGTCAGGCTGCCTGGGTCTAAAACCTAGCTTGGGCCTTTTCTTATTCTAATATGTTGGACAAATAACACCTCTATCCTCAATTTCCTCATCTGTAAAGTGGGAAAGTGCCTATCTCATAGGACGGCATGCCAATAATTTATTCCATGTTAAGCACTTAAAACAGTGTCTGGAATATTATGAGTGCTTTATTTAGGAGAGCTGTTTTTAATACCCAGTGAAATCATATAAACTTTCCATGTGCCAGGGCCTATAGAAGGAATTAAGAATATAAAGGTTAGCAGGAAGTTGGCTCTATACCCTTGGGGCCCACATCTATTCCAATGCCACTGTGGCAAGGGTAAAGACCCAACTCCTTGGTTGGTCATTCAACATACCTCAAAATCTAGCTCTAGCTCCAGTGCAGCCTTGCCTACTTAGTTGTGAGAATTAAATAAGGTAATATATCTGAGAGTTAAGAATGGGGCCTAGCGTATACTAAGTGATTAAAAAGAAAAGTCACCTATTATAATGATTACTCCGAATCTTTCTCTCTCTCTCTCACCAGCTCAAAACAGTCTGTGTCCTGGTCCCTGAATAAACCTCCTGCACTCCCACATCTGGGCCCCTGTTTACACTGGTCTTGACCACCGAGAATACTTTTCCCCTTCCTTGCCACCAGTCTCATGTCTGTGTGACCTTTGAGAGAAGATCTAGTCATACTTGTTCCTGAAAACCCCCAACTACCTAAAGCCATGATCATCCCCTTTACCTATCATCCAAACTCCCACAGTGTTCACTATCTCTTCTGCTATATGTTTATAGGTGTTTGTATCTTGCCTTCTAAACCAGAGCATGAGCCTTCTCTATCAGACACTCCTCATGCGTCTTCTAAGAGACCCTTGGCCTTACCTGTCTCGGGCCTTTTACCACTGATCCACCCCCATGGTTACTACAGTGACCAGCCGTGTATGGACCCCACCTAACCACCACCCTAGTTATCATGCTAGTTCTTGGGACTCCAGAAAAGGAGACAGACAAGGGTGCATGACCATGTTGTTCATTGGTCTTACAACGTTCCCCATCACCCAGAAGCAGTGGCCTGAAAGCCTGGCAGAATGAACAAAGACATCAGCTTAGTGACAACACATCAGAGGGTTATGGGACTGTCATCTGACATCTCCCACATGACCCTCAGATCCTGCTGGCCCCACCTGTCTCAAGGCCCTTGCTCACTTGTTCCACATAAGCTATTGACTCTGTGTGGATTCTGCCAACAAGATTCAGCTCTTCCAGACTCAAGTGAGCACCACACAATCATGTGCTGCATGATCTAGTTTCCATGTTGGCCCTGGAAGGACCACGTCATGCAAACTAGGTAACTTCTCAGGGCAAAGATGGGTGAAAGGAAGGAAAGAGAGAAAAACATCCCTTCTCTGTGCCCATCTGTCCCTTTGGAAAAATGTCCTGAAATTCAGTAGCTCAAATGGTCCCCTGAAAATGGGGTCACAAGACTGAGTAATTATTGATGCTTCATATCAAGCAGTGGCCAGCCTGGAAATGCATCTTTGTGTTTCATCTTTCTCTTTCCTTGCTTGCCCCCGCCTTTCTTCCTCACTCTCACTTTCTTGGTTTTCTGTGGCCAATAAAATATTAGCAGGCTTTTGCCTCAGGCTCTGGTTTCTAGGGATCCTAAGCCAGGACAGCTTTAAGGGCAAAGACCATGTTTTATCCTTGTTCAATAGTACCTTACCCAGTGGCTTACACAAGTAAGAACTAAATATTTAATGTTGGGAGAAACGTACCTAGAGAGGAGAGAAGGAACAACTGACAATGATGTAGAAACAGTCTCACCTTGTAGGGTTTGTGAGGAACTTCAACATCAGTAGTTAAAGGATTCACAAGGAGGAACTGATGCTAGGAAGCCACTCTGCTGCCCTGGCCTTAACACCATCTTACAAATAAGTAACACGCACCAGCCTTGAAACCACATGGGTAGTTATTTCCCAAATACCATACTCATGGCAATGGGATAATTTTTTCTCAGACTGGGTCTAGTCACCTGGAAAGTATGTTGTCCAGTTTGAGCAATGGTTTACCAGTAAATGGTGATAGCAAAATTCTTATCGGGCACATGATATTCCCTTGCTTAAGTTGCCAGCACTAACTGAAGAGGACAACTCTCAAGTAAACTGCCTTCTATTTTAAACACATCAGATGGCAACAGGTCCCTGACTTTTTCACATCATGGCCTGACTCCAAAGGGGCTACAAAATGTCTGTGGCCTTTGTGGCCCCAGATGTCTAGGCTGACCTCAGACTCCCAGGCAGACCTAGCTGTATCCCAGGCAGCAGCCAGGGCAAACAAGCCAGGTTCGGTGGCAGCTGCTCTTCCTGAAGCCCCCACCCTATCCCAGCTTACACAGCACTAGAAGCATGGCTGGCAAGCAAGAAATTCTCAAGAAAGGGCAGCCACTATGACCCTGGTTCTTGTTATTATGCTGCCCTTTGCCAGAGGGCGTTTGCCTGAAACTAAGGTTCAAGAAAAGAGGCATTCCCTAGAAGTTGGTTTCATTTCATAGACCAGAGGCAGGCCTCCAGGACAAAGTAAGGTTATGTAATGAAGGTTCTTGTCCACAGGATGAAAAATCAATACAGCAAAACTAATGTGCATTTGATTTAACGTGTTTCAGACCCTGTGTTTCCAGCTATGATATCACTTAATCCTAATCTAAGGTATAGACACCATTATTATCTCAAATTTAAAATAAGAAGTTTCAAACCTTATCCAACCCACAGAATGGGAGGAAATACATGCAAATCACAGATCTGGCAAGAAACTTTGTATCTAAAATATATCAACTCATTACAACTCAATGATCAAAGAGAGAATTTAACTTTAAAATGGGCAAAAGGTATGAATAGACATTTTTCCAGAAAAGATATACAAATGGCCAATATGCACATGAAAAGATGCTCTATGTCATTAGTCATCTAGGAAACACAAAGCAAAACCCCAATGAGATACCACTCCATACTCACCAGGATAGGTATAACAAAAAAGACAGTGTTGGCAAGGATGTAGAAAAAGTAAAGCACTCAGACAACACTTGTGGAAACGTGAAATGGTGCAGCTACTTTGGAAAGCATTCTGGCAGTTCCACAACAAGACAAACAGTTACCATATGACCCAGGAATTCCACTCCTAGATATACACCCAAGAGAAATAAAATCCTATGTCCTCATAAAAGCTTCTACACAAATATTCATAGCAGCGTATTCATAAGGATCAAAAAGTAAAAACAATCTAAATGTCCTCAAACTGATGAATGGGTCCAAACTTGCCCCACATCACACAGCCTCTTCTTCTGAGTAAATGGAAATGAGGCAGGACCCTTGATTTTCTAATCAAGACTAGTACAATGGAGAAATGAACAGAATTGGTGGTGAAGAAAAAAGCTTAAGTTAGTAAGGCAATGGGTAAGATGGTTCTGCTGAAACATAAGGACATCCTCCTCACATTTCTATACAATTCATAGGGGAAATCTTCAAGGATTGAAGATGAGAATCCTAAGAGCCATGTTTCTCCAGGTAGAAGCCCTCTTCACTAAGCAGGAAAGCAGCAGGTTTTGTGGAAGAAGGACACTAAACATGAAAGCATGTATCTCAGTCTGAACATCAGGAACACTATACCTTTCAGGGGGTATCTGATCCACTGCAAAATATTCCATAAGCCCTTGATGCATCTAATTGAATTGTCTATACAGGAGCTGAAGAGTCTCTTGGAAACCCATGCCCAGCACAGCCCCACTACCTAAAAGCGCTTTGCACATAATAAACATACAATAACTATTTGTGAAAGGGATAGATGGGTGAGTGAATAAGTACCTTTTAGCCTGAAAGACAAGCTACTGGGTATTTGCGAGACATATCAGAGCAAGAAAAATGAAGTACCAAGTTAAACTCCTATGGGGCAAAAAATAAAGTAAATTGATCATGATTTGGCCCCAAAGTGATCTTCTCATCCACCATCACTAAACCAATGGAACAGGACATCTGGAATTTGAGACACAGGTTTTAAAGAATCCACCAATATTTGATAGTTTGGTAAATAGCAACATAGAAATTCCTAGCTAGAAGATACTTAAAGATAGATCCCTGCACTACTGAAAAAGAAGAAGCCAGGAAGAACTGTCATTTTGTGGGAGTGTGACAAGTGGCTGTGTAATTTCCTGAGGATAAGCTGAGCCCAGGCAGGGAGTTCATGAATCAATGGCAGGGTCTATAATATCAAAAATTTAGGAAACTGACACCATGTCTATTGTCCATTATTTGAACTGATTACTGCTTATGGATAATTCACCCCCCTCCCGAAAAAAGTGTGACTATATGACTATGATTTTGCTGGAAGGCATTACAAAGGAAAAAAAGAAACCTTCCCTAAATGGCCAGATTTGCATATTACACACTGGTGTCAAGATGAAGAGACAGCAGGAGACACAGACCCAGCTTCTTCCCTAGAACCACCCCTAGAGAAACATTCAGAGGCCAGAACTTCAGAAACCTATTCACCTAACTGCAAGCACCTAAATGATAAAGACAAAGCTGTTCCCCAACGAGAAATGTGTCCTTGAACAGAGCAGTGGGGCAAGCTAATTTCTAATAATGAAGCTATAAGCTACAGTATTTGCTACAAAACAGGCTTATTCATGATGAGTAAATATGTCAACTAATTCAAGAGGCACGCTAAATCTCCATTGTTTTCTGAAAAGTTCAGGTTTCCTGGCTCTATAAAATGTGGTGCATGCCTTCAATGTGTGCAGCAGAATCTGTGAGATTGCAGAATGCCACATTAAACTCAGAGCTCCTGGGCTAATGAGGGTAAGTCCATTTTGCAGTAATGAATTGTTGGTAATAGCCCATCATGGAACAGATGTTTCATCCGTCACTGTACTGAGACTCCCACGCTCCAGAGCACTTGGATAACATGGGAGGCAGCACAGCCTGGGGAAGAATCCTCATCTCCGGACTCCTGAATGGAGCCAATCCCATGACTAGAATCAGTGGGTGCCTACACAGTATGACCAGAGGCCTCCCAAACCCTCTCTAAATCAAAATATGTTTCCATTCACCAGCCACAGGGCTTAAAATATCCTCTCTTGAATTGTCTTCTATTAAAATGTAAATAAGTCACCTGGAAGAAGTAACACATTGAATTAGCATCCATTATCACTCATTTTCACATTAGGGAGAGCTGGGCCTTCAGGGAATGGGAGGAGGATGGGTAGACATTACTGATGGGTGACTTAGACTTAGAGACAGAGCAGGTCTCAGGTTGGAGGGGTAGGGCCAAGCTGGGCCCACAGTGCACTTCCTAGCCTAACACACATGCTCATCCCACCCTACTGATGCTGTGGGTTTCCTAAATATATGCTTCCCCAGTGACCACAGCAACTCAAGGGAGGGGCTGTAATTTATTTATCATTGCAAATTCCCAGAACCTGGAGCATAAATATTTAGAAAATCCCAAGTCCCTCTCCAACAAATGTTTGTTGAGTAAGTAAATTTTATCCTTACAACCACCTAAGGAAATCAGAGGAGGTATAACTATTTTATAGGTGAGGAAAACAGAGTCTCATGGAAACCCATTTATTTGCCCAAGAACTTGGGACTGAGGAGGTGCAAGCTCTGGATACACAAAAAGGCAAACAAAGCACGTGCCCTTTGACTAAGGAGAAGAGTCCCTATGGAAGGTAAGACTGGAATAGATTAAGGTCAAATTTGGGGTGCCTTTCAACATCAACCTGAGAGTTTGAGGTGTTATTCTGGGATGCTCTACAAGTTTGTTTAGCGATAGGGAATGCAGAAGGCAAAAGAATACAGAGAAGTGTGCAAAGTAATACTTTAGAAAGATTATTGACATAGAGGAAAATAGGATGGATTGGAGGATCAAGAAATTAAAGACTAGTTGTATGTCACAGCCAAGGTAGCAGCAGTGGAAACGGAGGCAACGCATTTGAGACTTTATGAAGAACGAATAGAGCAATTTAGTGACTGATGAATGAGGAGTGGCTAAGGGACAAGGAGGAATGAGGGACACCGACTAGGTTTCAGACCCACTTAAGTGAATGGCAGCAAATGGAGAGCAATGGGATGTCAGGGTGGGAAGCAGGCTTTTGGCCAAGAATGGCAAATTCTACTGTAAACATGTTGAATGAGGTAGCAATGGAATACCTAGGGCAGTTAGAAATTTGGTGTCAGAATCTCAAGGAGATTTACTGGAAGCCATGAGATTAGATGTGATCTCTGAAAAAGAGTAGAAAATGAGTCAAAGTCAGAATCTTCCAAGGTGAAAGAGACAGCCCTGGACAGCATAGTGACAACTGAAGCCAAATAAGAGTGTTTTAGAAAGATAGAAGTGACAGTGCCAGCCACTGCAGAAAGGTCAAGGAAAATGAGGAGAAACAGCTATTGGATTTCAAGAATAAGCTACCTCTGGTTATCTTTAAGACGAAAATTGCGAAGTATGAAAAGAGGCAGGGAAATTTAAATGGGGAAGGAGCAGTCAGGAGAGGAAGCAAGGGGAAGGAAAAAAGAATTTTATCCTCTGTATCAGGGATGGCAGAGTCAGGGCTTGTTTATTTGTCCCTTTCAGTACAGGGAGAGCTAAACCTGTATTTTATGTGAAAAGGAAGGAGCCAGCATAGACAGAGACTAAAATATGACCAAGAGAGAGGGGAAGACACTGGGAGAGGCACGCTAGAACAGCAGCAAGAAGGGAGGGGCTGGGAATGTCAGGGGGCACCTGAGTGGAGGCTGCTGCATGGAAGTCCAGCAGCAGACTGAGTGGGAGAAGGACACTACACATAAAAGCATTAAGAGAAAGGAGGAAGCATGAAGGCAAGTCCAAGAGATTGTTTTAACGGGAAAAAAAATTTAGGAAAATAAGCTCCCAGGGTTCCGTCTGGCAAAAAAAGAAAGCAGGCTCCCCAGGGTATAGGACTGGCAAAGGACTGGACTGAGATGTTGCCAAGATTTACCCAAAGCAGAAGAAGCAAAATCATGTGTAAAGTTAGAATTTCATCTATATATTGGTGACAGTCCAAATAATGAAGTCTGCACCTAGAATTTCAAGGTCACTGAAAACCAGTGCTTGAGAAATCCTGAGATATCATCTGACCCACCTCTCTCACTTCACCAATTAAGGAAATAAGTCCCAGAGAGGTGCAGTAAATTAACCAAGATCACACAGCTAGTTAAAGCTAAACCTGGACCAGAATTAAGACTCTTAGCTCCTGGTCAGGAACAATTCCCATCAAATGGCAACTCTGTGTGCTGGGTTCCTGGGATAATCCCAGGCATAAATAATTATTTTTTCCAGTGGTGATTTTATAAAATATATAGCAAAACAGGATTTCATTTTGGTAACTCCAAATGGCTTTTGTATTAAAAATTTTAAAAACAATAAATCAGAGAAAGCAAATCACGTGTCAGAAAATATCTCCCAATTTTTGGTTCTGCAAATATAGTCACTGCAGCTACACAGCAGAGTTATTACAAGCATGGCTCTGGAGTCAGAGAAGCCCAGCTGCGAATCCAGGTAAGCCTACCACTTACTCCCAGTGTGACATTGAGTGAGACACTCAACTTCTGCTGGGAGAAGGGCCTCAGTCCTCCCAGGCTGCAGCAATCAGCCACGCTGTCACCATCCCCTTTAGCGTGGGAGAAAAGTGGTGGGTGAAATCCAGAGAAGGAAGCAGGCAAAGCTGCAACTAATAACATTTTCCCTCTGGAATAATCCCTGTGTTTTAGCCAGAGATGATTTGGAGGCTTTCTGAGAGGGAAACCTGAAGAGAAAATGTAATTACTTTTATCCCCCGACACTTGAATTTCAAGGTGGTGTCCTTTCAAAATAAAAAAGGTACTTGAGGGTATAAGGGAGGCAGCCGGGAGAGAAGAGAAGGATGGAGAACCATCATTCATGCTGAAGCCTGTGACATTTCACCAAACTGACTCCCTTTGGGAGCAGATGGCACAAATGTCATTCAGCTGAGACAGGAGAGAGAAAGAGAGTGGTGGGCTCCACAGGAAAGAGCATGATCCTCTCCTCCTCACCAACTATCGTCTCCCAGCAAATCCTGATTCTCAGGGAAAGAAGTCAGGACCAGGCACTTAGGTGAGTTCACCCACCTTGTGGTGGCTGCAAACATCTTCCAACTTTTACTGCAGTAAAGAAGCACATATCCAACCCCAGGAGAGCTGTCCCAACAGCAGAGCCATGGGGGTCCCTGTCCAGAGACAGCAAAATTTTGAACCCCACCTCTTCTACATGGACCAGCAAACTAGGAGAACCACCACCACACAGCCACTTTCACCAAAGCAATCCAGTAGAAATGCAGACAATGAGGACTACAGAGTAGGCATGAGTGTCTACAACAGACAACCCTGGGGGTCTTCTGGTTGATAATTTGATGGCAGGAAAGAAGGAAGGGAGGAAGGAAGGGAATTAAATCAACAGGGGTTAATTCAGCCTTGCAACTTACCATGTGACCTTGGCAAATTGTTTAACCTCAGTGCCTCAGTGTCCCCATCTGCAAAAGAAGGGTAATATAGCTCATGAGGGGGTTGCAAAAGAGGAGAGGCATGGGTCACAAGTGCCTAGCAGTGAGCAGGTGTTCAAAAGACAGTATTGTATTACATATATACATGAACTATTAAGAAAGCATCAAATTCATGCACACTGATGAAAAAGCACAGGTCCCTGGCCAAGATCTCAAAGTCATCATGCAGGAGGACAGACATTCATAAAATTTAGGAAGTAGTGGCGAGACTGTTCTTTCAAGCTATTGATGTTCCCTCAGACAATTGCTGCTCATCTCCAGAGACTGAGGAGCCTTTCAGAACTAATGGATCCTTCTGAGGCCTGAAAGACTTGACCAACTGGCAAAACTACATCTTAAAAATCTCCTGGTTTTTTGATTTATGATTTTGATTATGATTTATGCCTCCACATACAGTCCAAAAATATTCACTGCAAGTAGATACAAGGCACAATCTACTTGGAAGCATGTTTGGTACATACTAAGTGACCACTTAGTTTTGAGTGGGTACTTGATGGGCCTTGTTAGGATCTAAATGTGCTGTCCAAATGCTGATCTGGAAGGATCCCGGCCCCTCTAGAAATTGGTGGTATCCAATATAAGCCAAGGCCCTGTAAGTACCACACACTGGTTCATCTGATGACTGCAGCAGATAAATTCAAAGCAACAGCTCTGGCAAAGACTAAGCTCCAGAGCAAGTTTTCATCAAACATCAACAAATAGTCATAAAACTCAGGTGGCAAGAAAACTTATTGAATATGTGGGAAATGAGGTTTTTATTTTTCTGCAAATGTAGGTGATTTGTATACTGTTTTAGGAGAAGAAAAACTGCTCAACAAACTAAGGCTTTCTCTTTTGTTTTCAGAAAGTGGTCATATATTGAATCTCACCTGCCAGTGGCTTCCCATTTAGGTGGAATGGCAAGAAGCACAAGTGTTCTGTCTCCCAGTGGAACAAGATTTGAATCCTAGCACTAAGACTTGCTATGTACACTCAAATCAGCTGCTTAGCCCTCCTGGACCAGAGGTTTCCCATCTGTAAATGGAAATAAAATGGCCAAAAGTCCCAAAGCTATGTTCACAATCCAAAAAGATTTAAATTAAGTGCTGAAAGGGAAAAATCACCAACCAATTAATTCTCTATTTGGAAGGTTATCATTCAGAATTGAAGGAGAGATTAAGAGTTTTCAAGATAAGCAAAGCTAAAGGAGTTCATCACCACTAAACCAGTCTTACTGGAAATATTAAGGGACTTCCCTAACGAAAAATAACTAAAAATAAAAGGCATTAATTAATAAGAAAACATGTGAAAGTAATCTCACTAGAAAAGGTAAATAAAAAGAATGATAAGCTACTTATAAAGCAAGTATGAAGGTTAAAAGACAAATGTACTAAAAATTAAAAATACATTAATCAGTTAAGGTATACATAACATAAGATGAAAAGTGTGTCACCAAAAATAGACAGTGAAGGGAATAAAGATATAAACTTTGGCAAGTATTCACAATAACTTAATATCAACTTTTAAAAAATAGTCACATACATAAGATGTTATATGGGAACCTCATGGTAACAACAAAGAAAAATCCCCTAGTAAATACACAAAGGAAGAGAAAGAAATCTAAACATAACACTAAGGAAAACAAACCACAAGGGAACAGAGAAAGAAAAGGAACAGACAGGAACTACAAAACCATCATATAACAATTAACAAAATAGTAGTAATTCATACTTATCAATTAATTTTAAATGGACTAAATGCTCCAATCAAAAGACAGAGTGTAGCTGAATGGACTGAAAAAAAAAAAAAAAAGACACTTCTGTATGCTCTCTACAAGAGACTCACTTCAAACCTACAAACACTCACAGACTGAAAGTGAAGGACTGAAAATGATAAACCATGCAAATGGAAATGAAAAGCTGGGGCAGCAATACTTCTATTAAATAAAACTGACTTTAAAATAAAGACTAACAAAAGACAAAGAAGGGCTTTACATAATAATCAAGAGGTCAAGCAGACAAGAAGATATAACATTTTAAAATGTTTATGTGCTCAATATAAGAGCACCTAAAAACAAAGTAAATATTAACAGAGATAAAGGGAGAAATAGACAACACACAGATAGTAGGGAACTTTAACACTCCACTTACATTAACAGATAGATCATCCAGGCAGAAAAATCAGTAAGGAAACATCAGCCTTAACACATTAAGCCAGATGGGCTTAATATATTTATATACAGAACATCCCATCCAAAAGCAAAATACACATTCTTTTCAAGTACACATGGAACATTTTCCAGGATAAATCATATGTTAGACCACAAAACAATATCAATAAATTTAAGATTTAAATCATATCCAACATATTTCCAGCTGTAACAGTATGAAACCAGAAATCATTTACAAGAAGTAAACTGGGAAAAACCATAAACAACTGGAGGCTAACCAACATGCTATTAAACAACCAACAGGGCAAGGAAGAAATCAAAGAGGAAACCAAAAAATACCTTCAGACAAATGAAAATGGACACACATGTTCCCAAATTCTGGGAATGCAGCAAAAGTAGTTCTAAGAGGGAAGTTCATAGCCATACATACTACCTCAAGTAACAAAAATTTCAAACAATCTAACCTTACACCTAAAAGAACTAGGAAGAGAAGAACAAACAAGGCCCAAAGTTGCTAGAAGGAAGGAAAGAATAAAGAGCAGAATGGAAATAAATGAAATATAGAGGGAAAAAAAGGAAAGAAAGAAAGAGAGAGAGAAAGATAGAAAGAAAAAAACAAACTCAGAACTGGTTCTTTGAAAAGATAAACAGAATTGACAAACCTTTAACCAACTGAGAGAGAGCCAAATAAATAAAATCAGAAGTGAAAGAGGAAAAATTACAACTGATACCAAAAGAAAAAAAAAGGATTAGAAAACTATAAACAATGATATGCCAAAAAATTAGACAGCCTAGAAGAAATAGATAAATTCCTACAAACATACTATCTTCCAAGACTGACTCATGAAGAAATAGAAAATCAGAATAAATTACCAGTAATGAAATAAAATCAGCAGTCAAATCACTCCTGACAAAAGTCCAGGTCCAAATGGCTTCACAGGTGAATTCTACTCAACATTTAAAAGAGTTAATACCTAGCTTCCTCAAATTATTCCAAAACTTTGAGGAGGATGGAATACTCCCAAACTCATTTCATGAGGCTAGCATTACCCCATTAACAAAAACCACAGCACCGCATACATATATACATATATACATAAATATTACATGCCAATTTCCCTGATGAGCATGGATGCAAAAACCTTCAAAATATAGCAAGCCAAATTCAACAATACATTAAAAGGGGCATACGTTATGACCAAGTGAGATTTATTCCAGAATGCAAGGATAGTGTAACATCCACAAATCAATCAACATAATATGCCACATTAACAAAACAAAGCACAAAAACCATATCACCTCAACAGATGCAGAAAAAGCATTTGACAAAACTCAACATCTATTTATGATATTAAAAAAACTCTTAACAAAGTAGGAACAAAGAAAATGCACCTCAACATAAGAAAGGCCACATATGACAAGCCCAGAGCTAACATCATATTCAACAAAGAAAAGCTGAAAGCTTTGCCTCTAAGATCAGGTATAAGACAAGAATGCCCATTCTCACCATTTTATTTAAGATAGTACTAGAAGTCCTAGCCACAGCAATCAGACATGAAAAATAAATAAAAGACATCCAAATTAGGAATAAGTAAAATTGTTACTATTTGTCACTATTTGAGGAGCTGTCATCATGATGACATGATGCCATAAACAGAAAATCCTAAAGACTATGGCAAAAAACTATTAGAAGAAATGAGCTCAGTAAACTTCCAGAATACAAAATACACAGAAATCTGTTGCTTATTGTTATTAGTAAATAAACCATCAGAAAAAGAAATTTAAAAAATAATCCCATTTACAGTTTCATCAAAAACAATATGTAATAACCAATTTAACCTAGAAGATCAAATACCTGTACTCTGAAAACTAGACACTGATGAAAGAAACAGGATGACACAAAAAAATGTAAAGACATTCCATGCTCATGAATTGAAAGAATACTGTTAGAACACCTCTACATTGCAAAGCTATCTACAGATTTAATGCAATTCCCATCAAAATACCAATGGCATTTTTCACATAAGTAGAATAACCCTGTGTATATGGAATCACAAAAGATCCCAAATAACCGGGGCGCCTGGGTGGCTCAATGGGTTAAAGCCTCTGCCTTCGGCTCAGGTCATGATCTCGGGGTCCTGGGATGGAGCCCCACATCAGGCTCTCTGCTCGTCGGGGAGCCTGCTTCCCTCTCTGTCTCTGCCTGCCTCTTTGCCTGCTTGTGATCTCTCTGTGTTAAATAAATAAATAAAATCTTTAAAAAAAAATCCCAAATAACCAAAGCGAACTTGAGAAGAACAAACTGGAGACATCACACTCCCTGATATCAACCTATATGACACAAAGCTATAGTAATCAAAACATTATGTTACTGGAACAAAAACAGACACAGATCAATAGAACAGAAGAGAAATCCCAGAAATAAATCCACTTATATGGTCAATAAATCTATGACACTGGGAGAAAAGACAGTCTCTTCAGTAATTGATGTTGGGAAGACCAGATAGATACATGCAAAAGAATGAGATTCTTATACACCATCTGCAAAAATAAACTCAAAATGGATTAAATTTTGAAAAGTAAGACTTGAAACCATAAATACCCTAAAGATGGCAGCGAGCATTATGGCATTGGTCTTAGCAATACTTTTTTGGATATATATCCCCAGGCAAGGGCAACAATAGAAAAAATAAAATGGACTACATCAAACTAAAAAATTTTTCATAGTAAAGGAAACTATCAACAAAATGAAAAGGCAACCTACTGAATGGAGCAAGAAACTTACAAACAGGGGCGCCTGGGTGGCTCAGAGGTTGGGCCTCTGCCTTCGGCTCAGGTCATGATCTCGGGGTCCTGGGATCGAGTCCTGCGTCAGGCTCTCTGCTCAGTGGAGAGCCTGCTTCCCTCTCTCTCTGCCTGTCTGTCTGCCTACTTGTGATCTCTGTCTGTCAAATAAATAAATAAAATCTTTTTAAAAAAAGAAAGAAAGAAAGAAACTTACAATGTTGATACCCAAAATATATAAAGAACTCCTACAACTCACTAACAATAAAACCCTGATTGAAAAGTGGGCAGACACTTGAACAGACAATTTTCCAAAGAAGACCTATAGATGGCTAACAGGCACATGAAAAAATGATCAACATCATTAATCAACAGGGAAATTCAAATCAAAACTACAATGAGATAGCTCCTCACATCTGTCAGAATGGCTACTGGAAGGAAGGAAGGAAGGAAGGAAAGAAGGAAGGAAGGAAGGAAGGAAGGAAAAAGAAATCACAAGTGTTGGCAGGAACATGGAGAAAAAGGAACCCTTGTACACTGTTGGTAGAAACATAAATTGGTACAGCCCCTATCAAAAACAGTATGGAGAGTCCTCAAAAATTAAAAATAGAACTACCATAGGATTCATCTTTTACCCAAAGAAGATGAAAACACTAATTTGAAAAGATACATGTATTTCCATGTTCACTGCAGCTTTGTTGACAATAGCCAAGATATGGAAGCAACCTAAGTTTCCATCAATACCTGAATGAAGAAGATATGTTATTTACACACACACACACACACACACACACACAGCATTACTCATCCACAAAAAAATATGAAACGTTGCCATTTGCAACAACATGGATGGATCTAAAAGGTCTTGTGCTAAAGAAGTAAGTCAGAAAAAGACAAATACCCTGTGGTTTCACTTTTGTGTTGGAATATAAAACACAAAATGAAGAAAACAGAATTATAGATACACAGGAAAAATAACTGGCTGTTTCCAGAGGGAAGGGGCAGTGGAATGGGGATAATAGGTGAAAGAGATTAAGAGGTAAAATTTTCCAGTTATAAATAAGTCACGGGATATAATGTTCAGCATAGGAAATTTAGACAGTAATATTATAATAGTTTTGTATGGTGACAGATGGTAGCTAGACTTTCGAGGTGATCATTTTGTAATGTATAAAAATATCGAATCACTATGTTGTACACCTTAAACTAATAATATTGTATGTCAATTATAGTTCAATAAAAAAAGATTTAATGTGTAATAGGAAAATTTAAGGTTAATTGAAAGATACTTCTTACTTGAGACTCCAAAGATTGGGCTTTGTTTGATATTTTGGGCTTTTCTTTTTTTGCTGTGTGTTTTTTAATAGAAAGTTCTTTTTTTAAGGAAAATCTTTCAGCTTCAGCTCTATTTATCTTTGGGAAATAAACTCTTGGGATCTTAAGACAATAACCAAGGTCTCCTAATTGAAACTAAAATACCTAAGAGGGAATAAGCCGGCACTTGAGTGCTGACTTGCAAGCCTGATTACACAAAGTTCAATATGAGAAGTAGCTTTTTAACAACAGAAGTTTTCCCAACAGTGGAATGCCTTCCTTCATCACTACTGTGATTTTCCCATCTCCTCTGGGGAGATTCTGGGATGCTACAGAGGCGGATTTCAGGATCACAAGAAGGCTGACTATAGGGTCCTTATCTACACACTGTTAATAGTTAGAGAGGCACACACCAGTAGAGTATCTAAGGTGCTGCCCACTGCACACACAGAGCTGGAATAAGGGAACACAACCTAACTATGTTTTCTTGCAAATTAGGTGCTATGACAACTCAGGCACTGAAACATACAGACACAGTATCTGCGCTTAATTAACAAGCTGGCAAAAACAAATGCTAATAATTGACTGACGCATAAGAATGAGGCATTGGAAAAATACCCAGCAGAGAGATGCCTGCCAGTTTCCTCTTTGGGGCAATGATTAGCATAGCACCGTTCACAGGAAAAACTTCTACAGAAACAGAAGTAGGTGCTGCCCTTCAGGGAGTAAAGCACATGAGGATGTACGTTGCCCCAGCAGATTCGGAAGCAAATAAGGAGGCCATAGGGACCTCTAGAAGTCCCAAGAGCAGGATGATAGCACAGACCCCCAGAGTGTGGGAGCAAAGACATACTCTCCTCACTGACATCTCTTCTTCTGAGAAGCCATCCCTGGCTCACCTAACACCTAAACACCTAACCAAGAGATAACATGAGACCCAAGTTGCCATCATGAACTGGGTCCTATCTGATTCTCCAAATCAATAAAGTTGAACATGCACTACAGCACCCCATCATCAAAAGGAAGAAGCATATTTGAGAAGCTGGAATCTTGATGGACCTGCCCAGCAGGAGCCAGAACCACAGATTGTTGCTGGAGATACCAGTGGAGATCACCATAAGCCCGCAAGTCCAAGGTCTCCAGTCAATACATAGTCCCCTGTGTAGCTGCTAAGTCATATGAGGACCAGAATTCCTTATATAAAATAGTAGGGTGGTGGTTCTCACCTGGGGACAATTTTGCCCTCAGGGTCTGAAGATAATTTTGAGTTTCACAAGTAGGGGATGCTATAGGCATCTGGTGGGCAGAGGCCAGTCATGCTGTTAAAAACCCTCCAATGCACAGGGCAACACCACTGCAGCCCAACGAAGAATTATCTCACCTAAAATATCTAAGAATGGCAAGGTTATAGAGGAAAGAAGAGAAAATAAAGGAAATCAGAGATTCACATACACCCAACAAAAAACACACACATACATCAACTTGCTCATTCCTGTAACTACTTACAAAGTATTAACATCAATATTCTTTTCCTACCCATCACCTGTTGCTTCTGTGTGCATGTAAGTACTTCTGGACACAGGGAATTGTGCTTTTTTAAAGCTCCTCAAAGTTTTATTGCCAAAAAGAGTTTGAGCCCTGCTCACATATTTACTTACATCTCCCCACTTCCGCCCCAGACCCCAATCCCAGGGGACAGCAGAGCTAACCACATTCATATTCTTTCTATAACCCATCAACTGATCTAGAGATCCCAGAGGGGAGTATTTTTTTTGGCTCAAGGTCACTTTCATCTGTGCAATAAAAATACTTCATATTTTCATTATATTCTGACTCCACATCTGTTTATTCAGTATTAGAGTAACTCCTTTCATCTCATCAATACTTACTGAGCACTTACTATGTGCCACATGCTATGCTAGCAGACATTACAAGGTAAAGAGACCAACTTTCTGTGTGTCTTTTTTAAATTTAAATTCAATTAACATATAGTGTACTATAGTTTCAGAGGTAGAATTAAGTGCTTCATCAGTTGCATATAACACCCAGTGCTCATTCCATCAAGTACCCTCCTCAATGCCCGTCACCCAGTTACCCCATGTCCCCACCCACCTCCCTTCCAGCAACCCTCAGTTTGTTTCATATAATGAAAAGTCTCTTATGGTTTGCCTCCCTGTTTCTGTCTTATTTTTCCTTCCCTACACCTATGTTTGTCTGTTTTGTTTCCTAAATTCCAGATGAGTGAAATCTGCCTATCTTCATGAAGCTCATGGACTATGGTTCTCTGATTATCATTTTCATTGCAGGCTTACTGAAATGGGAGACCAGAAGAACTCATACCTTCTCCAATTCTCTCCCTCAGAAACTGTAATTCCCTCAGGTTGTCTCTTGCCCTGGGCCTAAGCTGCCTAGAACCTAGTGCCTGGGGAAAGTATCATGCAACATCCCATTATTTCTCATGGTCTCCAGAAGCTTTTTCTACCTCCACCATTCTATCCCTGGGTTGTGAGTTGCCCTCCAATTCTCTACTTAGCCTGGGACTCAAAGGATGCACTGGGAAAAGGCCAAATGCACACAGTTAAAATGAAAACAAGAACACCAATGTCCTTCAGGAGGCCAGAACATCCTTTCTCTAACTCGTAGAGTCCCCTTACCTAATATTCCTCTATTGCCATCCCAGAATAGAACAACTTTCCTCTGAGTTTCCTTGGATCATTCCTTGGTGTGAGCTTCCAGTTTGAGCCAAAGCCAAGCACACTTCTGACCTTCAGTGCTCTAGGAATGTCTGGTGACTCAGAGGGGCAACTTGACAGAAGTCCTTCTCCATGAGGGTCCTAGAATCCACCTGGGAAAGAATACCTGGGGAATTGGGAAGAGCTATTCTGGGAATCCAACTTAAGAGGGAGACCCCTACATGGGTGTCTTACACTTGCTCATTGGTTCAACTTCCACTGTCTTGCCTTCTTATTCCCATGGTAGTGCCTTCTGTATTTTCACCCATTGGCTTCCTATCATCTATATTTTTTAACTTGTGGTTAATATCTTGAAATGACAAACATCTCACCATCCACTTTATGGACTCACTTTGCACTCTCCCTTGGTGGTTCAGGGTACACTCAGAATTTTGGAGTTTTTCCACGTTTCTTGTGTTCATTCACCATTTATTCAAAAAATATTTATTTAGCATCTACTCCTATGCTAGGCACTCCTTTTGGCATGTGGGACACTTGGAGTATGCATTCACAGAGAAAGCAATGACAGGGGTGCCTGGGTAGCTCAGTGGATTAAAGCCTCTGCCTTCGGCTCGGGTCATGATCCCAGGGTCCTGGGATCGAGCCCCGCATTGGGCTCTCTGCTCAGCAGGGAGCCTACCTCCCCCTCTCTCTGTGCCTGCCTGTCTGCCTACTTGTGAACTCTGTCAAATAAATAAATAAAAATCTAAAAAAAAAAAAGCAATGAGAGAAATTAACAGAGGTACAAACACATAGAAGCAAGGTGAGGGATAGGGCTGGGGGCAGGGTAGCACAGAGGCCAATAAAGGCTATCAAAGAAAGGAAGGGACAGAAAGACCTAGATGAAGGGAGGGATGAACGATGCAAAATATGGGGAGAGAGCATTTCATTTCCAGCAGAGGTTAGAGCAAGTACAAAGGTCCTGAGGCAGGAACAAACTTGGCATGTTTAAGGGCAGGGGAAACTGGAACAAAGTTAGCCCAGGAGCCTGTTATGGGTCAGAGACATAGGCAGGATGCAAATCACATTAAGCCACATGAGCCAAAGCAGAGTTTGGATCTTATTTTGAGTATGATGGAAAACATTAGAGGAATTTGAGTGAGGAAGTAAAATGCCCTGTCTTCCTTTTTTAGAGTCACTCTGGTCTCCGTGAGGAAAATCACGATGGGAAACCAAGAGGGTGGGCAAGGAGACCACACAGGCAGCAACAGCAGGTGTATAAGAGAGACACTGGTAACTTGGGCTGGTGGAGCAAATCAATGTCAGATTTGGGAAATACCTTAAAGATAATACTGACAGAACTTGCTTCTGGTTAGACAAGGAGAGAGAGAGTGTGTAGCATGGAGGATGAGGGCTAGGATACAGCCAGAGCAACCGGGGGCAGGGGTGGGGGCATATTACTACAGTAGAGACACCTGTTAGGGGAGAGGTTTGGGAGGACATGTCAGGGTCCAGGATGAAGTGTCTGATCTTGCCAACAGGCATCTAGAATTGTGAAGAGTCAGCGTGCAGAGGTAAACCCAGGAGTTATCAGCATTTACACAAGACAAAGTCACAGGCTGAATGAGAAGTCCAAAGATTGAGTCAGGTTAGAGATCAAGAGGCAAATGAGATAAAAAGAAAAAAAAGGAAGTGTCCATGACACGACAGAAAAACCAGGCTTAGGGTCTTGGATGAAAGATTTTTTATTAGGTAATTTAAGAGGGAGAGGGCTTCGACTGTACCAGTAATGTTTTAGTCACAAACAGAACAGCATTCTGGCCTTTTCCCACCTTTTACAGGGATGACATATTTGATTATAAAATTTTATAGCAAAGAAGGCAGTGATCAACTATTTCAATGCTGCTGAGGGCTCAAGTATAACAAGCAGGAGAGTTAACCCACCATTCTTGGCAAATGGACTCTCCCTGGTGGTTCCAAAGGAGAACGGCAGACAAGAGCTCCCCCCCACCCAGGGTGGATGAAGAACAGAAGCCAAGGAAGTGACAACACTGAAGACGGAAAATGCTCTTGAAGAATTCTGCTATAAGGTGGGATAGCAAACTGGACCACAAACCTGGGAGAGTCTTGGGCCAAGGAAGTTTGGGGCAGAAGGGTGTCCAGTAGAGAAGACCTAACCAATCATCCAGGAGAAAAGGGAAAATGGGAAGGCAGCATCCTTGGATAAATAAGAGAGAAGATCTAGGTTACAGGTAGAGGCATCAGCCTTCAATAGGTCAGGGACTGCTCATCCATTATGCAGGATGGAAGCAGAGCACAGGGTTCTCTGAAACAAGCAGGTTCACAGATCTGGTGATGGACAAATACAGTCTTACTCTGATTCCTTCTATTACTTTCTTAGGAAAATGAAAGGCAGGGTTGTTGGTTGACAAGATGAGGCAGAATCTTTGGAGGTTAAGGAGAGAGCCAGCAAAATGTAAAAAGAGCAGGGATGCCTGGGTGATTCAGTTGGTTAAGCCTCAGCCTTTGGCTCAGGTCATGAGCCATGATCCCTGGATCCCATGATCCAGGGTCCTGGGATCAAGTCCCACATCGGGCTCCTTGCTCAGCAGGGAGCCTGATTCTCCCTCTGCCTGCCACTCCCCCTACTTGTGCTCACATACTCTCTCTCTACCTACCTCCCTCCAACAAATAAATAAAATCTTTTAAGAAAATGTAAAAAGAACCTCACAGACTCGAAAAGTAAATTAAGAACACACAAGAGCACCAGCCAGAGTGGAAGGCCCACTTAAGTCCAGCAGTATCAACTTAATGTGTGCTGGTTTCTCCAGCCACTTCATGACTCATGGGAAGACTTGGGTTGAACTAGCATAGATGTGAAGGGAAGGGTGAGGCATAAGGGAGTTCAAGATCTAGGTAAGTTCTTGGGGCTAAGCACAGATCAAGTCCTCTGGCCTTGGGGTGAGCTTCCTTCAGGATTTTTTTTTTCTTGTCTAAGAACCTCACTGCAGAACCACCACAATCTGTCAGGGAAGTCCTTGATACTATTTAACTTCAAGGTGAAGGGTTGGGGTCTAGGTCTCTTTTCCCAGGAAGCTCCTCAGCACTCTATGCGCCCACCTCTTTCCAAGGGAGTAACTCTACCCACCAAAGAATATAGGAAAAGGCAAATATCACCAACTCACAAAGGCTGGTTTATCCCCCAGCCTCCAAGCAAACAGGGGCTCCTAGTGAGGATTTTCCCTCTGGGTATTCAAGAATTGTTCCATGTCTGCTTTATCACACTGGTAAGACACTGAGGTGGGCTAGAGGCCTTGCATTAGCAGGTGGAGGCATGAGCTAGTGAAAAACAAATGACCCACTGTTCCTCCACCTGATGGAGCTCGCAGAAACTTGGGTTGCCTCTTCATTTCAACAGGACTCAACAAAACCAACAAGCCACTGTGCTTTAATTAAAAGCACTTTGACCTTGGCTTAAAACTAGTATCTGGGATGCCTGGGTGGCTCAGTTGGTTAGGCGGCTGCCTTCGGCTCAGGTCATGATTCCAGCGTCCTGGGATCGAGTCCCACATCGGGCTCCTTGCTTGGCAGGGAGCCTGCTTCTCCCTCTGCCTCTCTGCCTGTGCTCGCTCTCTCTCTCTCTCTCTCTAACTAATAAATAAATGAAATTAAAAAAAAAAAACTAGTATCACTGGGGCGCCTGGGTGGCTCAGTAGGTTAAAGCCTCTGCCTTCGGCTCAGGTCATGATCTCAGGGTCCTGGGATCAAGCCCCACGTTGGGCTCTCTGCTCAGGAGGGAACCTGTTTCCCTTCTTCTCTGCATACTTGTGATCTCTGTCTCTGTCAAATAAATAAAAAAAATGTTTTTTAAATCTATTATCATTCACATGCAAAAATGAGAAGAACTGGTACAAAAACAACTAAGGTTTGGCTTTGGCAGAGAAGAGGAAACAGAAGTGGAGATCAGCAGACAACCACAAAAGCACTAGTTGTGTGTGTAATAGGCTAGCCCCTAAAAAACAACTATACAGAATGGCTCCAGTGCCCCTGCTCTTCACTCTGTCCTCCACACCCCCAGCCAGCCAAGACCCTGGACAGGCACCCCCTATGGGGGCCACACTTGTCCTGTCTTCCCAGCCATCACCCTATAACCCCCTCCCCAGCACCAATCAAAACCAATTTCCACTTCTTCTGAGCATTCGTTGGAGACTAGCTAACCTGATAAATTAATTCAAGCTAATGCAAATTATGGCTTAATAAGTTGCCCTTTCCAGACAACATTTACATTTTTAAAAGTAGCTTTGGATGCTTACATCCAAAGGAGAATTGCAGCAGGTCAGCAGAGGAGACTTTGGAAAAATGGTAACACATTTCCAGGCCTCTCTGAGGTCAGGCATGGAAGGTCCCATCTGCTTTTCCCGATCATCAAGTATCTTACAAGCTAAGAGATACTGATGTCAATTCTTTCTCTAAAACTTGGTGATTTCTATCTTAATATGCTTATAATGCACTTGGCTAATGCCTCTATTATTCTAATATATGCAGATGAGATTCTTCCTTGCAATCAAAACAAATCTATGATAGTGGTTTGCTTAATTTCTTCTTCTGCACCAGAGAATGAGCTCCTTGAGGGCAGAAAGAGTAAGAAAAGGAGGCACCTGCCCATCAGCAGCATAGGGACCTCTGCCCACAACAGGCAACCCTGCCTAGGCCACTATGGGGCAGGTTTGGGTGCCAGGCAGGTAGTTATCAGGCAAGGCCTGCTCCTCTGTACTCTTGGGAGGAACTCCCAGAAGACCCAGCTACAGAAGGAAGTTCTGTATGTGCCATGTAACTCCCACCTCATCAGAAAACTCTGTGGGGATGTGTGAGTTTGTGCATCAGGATACCAAGCCTGTTGATGTCAAGGTTTGTAACAAGAAGCTCCAAGCGTGGTATAACCCAAACAACAGCTTCCCCAACTTCTCTCGGCTTTCCCTGGTCTATAAATCAAACAAAATTTAGCCTTCTGCTTTTCCAGTTGCTCATCACCTGCCCTCCCACCACAGAAAGGAGAGAGGCTCCAGAGAAAAGACATGTAGATAAAGACAGGGTGACTGCCCAGTGGGCCCATGGAAAGCCTGGAGACCCAGAATGAGCAGGAGGAAAGGAAGGGGCTGCTCATGCAATGACAGTGTCCACCAAGGCTCACAGTGACCTTTGTGGTCTCCACAAGCACTCACCCACCCATTCAAGCATTCATTCATTATTGTTCAGTTAGAGAAACCAGCAGGCAGCTGCATTCCAAAACCAACTGATGACTTCCCAAAGGTGTTGGACACATGGGTCTTCCAGCTAGATGAAGTTCTTACTCACCAGTGAGCTGGAACACAGTGTTACTCTGAGGAATATGTTTGTCTTTGGGGGTTAAGGCAGAGCCCAGCACTATAAGGACAAAGCAAAGAGCTGCCACCTGGTTCCAGCTCAGAGGTGGGGAGCCAGAACTACCCATCACTGTCTCCACCCTTAGTCTAGCTGCATTTTTCCTTCTACAAATACAATACTCTCCAGAGTTAATCTTCCACTGAATGTCTTCATGCTTCTGGAACTTCAGTTACAGCGCCCTTCCCTCTCAGGCAGACACTGCCACCTGCAAACACAGTTCAAATCACCACATCATTTTTTTCCTGTGCTTCCTCATGCTGGTACTGTCTTACCACTTCTGCTTTTGTCACAGGTCCCATTCAGTTTCCCTTGCTTTCCTTCCTTTCCAGATCAGCTTAGCTCAGAGCCCCTCTGAAGGCTCTTCTCTGCAAACACTCTTGTCACAAGGATTTTTTCTGGTCTCTGCTTCTAGAGTATGGTTTCCACCTCCCAGTCCTCAGCTTCTGATGCTTGCTTTGAATCCCTATCTTGCTTCTGGGGCTCCCCAGGGTTTAATGCATCAAACCTCCCCCTGATCCTTGAGCACCCATGCCCTGAGAAGTGGACACACACACATTCCCCACTGCTTCCCCACCTTATACAAAACCCAGACATTAACCCCCCTTGATTCTCGCTTCCAAGGGCTTCAGGTCAGATCACAGCCCCAGGCCCCAATCTCATACTGGGAGAAGTCACACACATAGACACACCTCTCAATGCCTGTTTTTTTCTGGAAATGGAAGAACATGAGCACTTCTAGTTTGTTTTACCTCTTTATGATACAGAGAATAGAAGACCCTAGAAGGTTAGTATCCTAGTTCTGTGATAGGCAATTCCACAGGTTGTCTGGCAAGGTCTCAGGGCTCCTACCTCCCTCCATCATATTCCCAGCAACTGTCTTTTGCCTTTCATCTTTGCCTCTAAGGCCATGCAATCACCAAACTTTACAAAGAAGAGGTAACTCAAGGCTGAATGTTGCCCCAGCACTGCCATGCAGGTTTCTGCTATAAGTCTGCAAGGGAACCGCGACCAGGAGATGAAGCTCCAAACACCCAGCTCAAGTCTCCTTCGCCAGCACTGTGTTGCCATAATAGGATAGATTTTTTTTTTTGTACTTTCAGTGCAGAGAGAGCTGAATAATGTATTCTACTTTTTATGATAAATCATCCTCACTTACTATTAGATTTGAAGGAAGAGTGATAGGGTTCAGGGAAGACTGCCCCAGAATGGGCCACTTAAGCATTTGGATATTTTTGAACTGAAGAAAATCAAGGCCAAACAGACTCAAAAAAAACTTTATACTTCCCCCTGAATGGCCTAAAAGAATTTAGATAGGCTGGTCTGTACTAAAAAGAAACAGATTACCAGAGATAACTTTTTATATCAGATAGATTTACCTACCTATCATAGCAAATATTTACCAACATTCGCTCTTCCCATCTTCCTTTAAATTGCCTCCCCTGGCACGTATTGCATGGAGCACTGGGTGTGGTGCATAAACAATGAATTTTGGAACACTGAAAAAATAAAATTTAAAAAATTAAATTAAATTAAATTAAAAATAAAAATGAAATAAAATTCATTCAATCAATCAATCGCCTCCCCTGTCTTTGAAGCCCAGGCCCCTATCCCCTTCTCCTTAGCTGAGGGTGGCATATAAGCTCAAATGCCTGTTGGAAAGGCCCATGTCTTTAGGGTTCCATCTTATGTAAATTTAATTATTAGATCATCCAAGGAACCTAGAAAGGGAGGAAAGTTTTTCTACCCTCTAAGAGGGAGTAAGGAAAGGAGGAGGTTTTATCATTTAAAATATTGTATGGCTGGCTGTCCTAACTTGGACCTTCCCTCATCTGCCCCTAAATATAAAAATCATAGGGAAAAATCAAAGACACCCCCAAAAAATCATAAAAACTATGACTTACTACTAACCTGTTGCTTGAATTCAGAAGAGCCTCTGCTACTTACTACCAACCTGTTGCTTGAATTCAGAAGATCCTCTGCTACCTACCAGATCAGTGGAAATGGGAGTGTGAAAGAGGTGGTGAGGCCAGATGCCCACCCAGTAAAAAGGAGTCTTCCTCCTTCAGTGCTGCAGATTGGGCTCTCCAGAAAACAGGCACTAGGGTGGAAAATGGGGAGCAGGACTATTATAAGAAAATCCTCTTGGGGGAGCATTCCCTCAGAGAAAATGAGAGAAGAGGATGATCAAAGAGAGAAACTATGATGTAGGCTCCTCCCCCACCCAGGCACCTCTAAAGCTACAATGGCCCTTCAGATTCTGCCAGTTGGGCAAGAGGAACAAGACTTTTTATCCCCCCACATCAACCAGTCATTGACAGCAGACTGTTCCCCAAAGGAAGCACGACAATGGGTGAAGCAACTCCAAAGAGGGTTGATAGCTCATGGCTGTCTGAAAGCTATACTTCCAGCAGCTATGGAAATATATCTTTCAGCCTGAAAGGGCCCCAGGGCAGAACAGCACACTGTCCACTGCACTTTCTGCCTCTGTTCATGGATCAGAGATGTAATATCTGAATTAGCCAGAAAACCACAGTGATAGCGCTGTTGAGGCAGCAGAGGTACAGTCCTTCCTTGCCTCCCTATATTCCAAGGGCTAGAATTCCTAATCAAATGGACCTAGCACAGGAGCATAGTGTCCTTCAATGTGTAGGCAGGATGTAATAACAGATAGCAATCCATTCTGGATTATATTATGCATCTGCTCAAAACATTTGAGACATGGGACTGAAACAGAAGAAATCCCACTCAGTCCCCACCCCAGCCCTAACTAAATGTTTACTAGACAACACACAAAAGCATAATGAGCACAATTAATAATAAAGATTCCCACTATACACATTCCCCCAAATTCTTTTTAACTGAAACTATAATGGGGTATTTTAGCTAGATCAGGACAGACTATTAGCTGATATGTGAAGTGAGGAGGGCATGCCCTCCTCCAGACCCTCCAGAACATGTACACATCCCCTAGAGAGATGGGCCGCCACTATTCGTCAGAGGAGCTTCTCAATTGTTGCAGAATGCTCAAGAACACCTAAAACAAGTTCTCAAGTACATCTTCTGAAAGTTTTAGAACTTTGGAGCCCAGTGGGAGAGACAAGAGCATTGATGCTTAGTTCTGCTTTGGAAACTCATGCTAACAGAACTGGACAGAACCAGAGGAATGTGACTCCACACTGGCAAGACAAGGCCATGGAAGCTAACAGCCCAGAGGATGTCAGTAGTAGTACCTCAGGCAGTGCCCTTGAGCAGCACTGGTATAAACAGTTTGAGGCTGTCGACAGCACAGAGAAGAATATCAGCACTTAATGGAACAGGGATAATTAGAGCTCCAGGAATTGGTTCTGATTAAATGGAAAACCAACATCTGGGAGCCCTAGACTTTCTGACTTTGGACTCAAAAATTGGTGAGACATGTGAGACTAAAATGCAAGTGTCCCTGGAGATTGTCAGGGGAAATCAGAAGAAAGTTTCCTGCCAATAGTATGCTGAAGCATGGTTCACTGAAAATTTAGAGGGCTCTTATGAATGTAAGATGTCAAAACTCACCAATGAGTAAAATCTAGGACATACTAATTACATTAAGGTTGGACTTAAAATGATCATCTAATAAAAAAAAATGTTGCAGAGGCGCCTGGGTGGCTCAGTGGTTAAGCCTGCCTTTGGCTCAGGTCATGATCTCAGGGTCCTGGGATTGAGCCCCGCATCGGGATCTCTGCTCAGCAGGGAGCATGCTTCCCTCTCTCTCTCTCTGCCTGCCTCTCTGCCTACTTGTGATCTCTGTCAAATAAATAAATAAAAATCTTAAAAAAATGTTTCATACAAAGGAAGAGAGATTGAATTGACATCAGGCTTCATTCCAACTCTTAGGGGCAGAAGAAAATAAGACTTTTAAAAAGAAAATATCCTTGGGGCACCTGGGTGGCTCAGTCGTTAAGTGTCAGCCTTTGGCTCAGGTCATGATCCCAGATGGTTCTGGGACTGAACCCCAAATTGGGCTCCCTGCTCAGCGGGAAGCTACTTAGCTGCTTCTCCCTCTCCCACTCCCCCTGCTTGTATTCCCTCTCTTGCTCTCTGTCAAATAAATAAATAAAATCTTTAATACACACACACACACACACACACACACACACACATTCTTGCCAGTAAAAAAATTAAATAAAAACTGCAAATTAGGGTAGAGATGAGAAGTGGCTAAAATGTTTAAGTGTTAATTTCTACTCTCCTACAGAGGACTGTCAATATATAACTATCTAAATCTCAAAACTAAACACTAATTAATGAAAACACTAATTTGAAAAGATATATCCACCCCTACAGTTATTGCAGCATTATTTACAATAGCCAAGATATAGAGGAGCCTAATTGTCTACCAACAGATGAATGGGTAAAGCAGATGTTGTATACAACATACATTCCATACAGATTGGAATATTATATAGCCATAAAAAGGAAGGGGTTTGGGGTGTGTGTGTGTGGATGGGTGGGTTTTTTGTCATTTGCAACAATGTGGATGGATCTAGAGGGATCAGGCTAAGTGAAATAAATCAGACGAAGACAAATACCACATGACTTCACTCATGTAGAATCTAAAATGCAAAAAGCAGAATCACACCTATAAATACAGAGAACAGACTGATGGTTCCCAGAGGGAAGAGGGGTGGGGAAGTAATCAAAATTAGTGAAGAAGAGTGAGAGATACAGCCTTTCAGTTATGGAATGAATAAGTCATGGGGATAAAATGTATAGCAGAGGAAATATAGTCAAAGATATTGTAATAGCACTGTAGGGTGACAGATGGTGACTATACTTGCAATGAGCATAGCATAAGGTATAGAATTGTGTAATCACTTTGATGCACACCTGAAACTAATGTAACACTGTGTGATAACTATACTCAAAAAATTTTTAAATGAGATTTTTAAAAAAATCTATATAATTCAATATTCAAATATTCTTTAATGTGTAAAGGAAAGATAATATGAGATATGCAAGAATTTTTAAATATGCTCCATTATTTCCCTTTTGTAAAAAATAAATATATATAAGGATATATAACATCCTACCTAATTCAATAAAAAATTAAATATGTACAAATTGGGAAGGAAGAAATAAAACTGCTTTTGCTCACAGATGACATGATCATCCATGCAGAAAATTCAAAAGGAAAAAAACCTCAAATTTTTGGACTTAAGTGATTAGTGCAAGGTTGAACAATACAGGATTAATATGCAAAAGTCAACTGCTTTCCTATAAACCAGCAATAAACAAGTAGAATTTGAAATTAAAAATAATACCATTTACATTAGTACTTTCCCAAGATGAAATACTTGGGCATAAATCTAATAAAATGTATATAAGAGCTATATAAGGAAAACTATGAAGCTCTGATGAAAGACATCAAAGAACCACCAAATAAATGCAGAGATGTTTCTGCATAGAAAGACTCAACATCATCATAATGCCAGTTCTTCAGAACTTGCTCTACAGATTCAATGCAATACCAAGCAAAATCCCAACAAGGTATTTTGACTCTGAAGTTTATATGGAGAGGAAAAAGACCTAGAATAGCTAATGCAATATTGAAGAAAAAGAACAAAGTTGGAATGGACACTACCCAACTTCAACACTTACTATAAAGACACAGTAGTCCAGACAGTGTGATACTGGCAAAAATCTAAGAACAGAATAAAATGGTGATAGTGGAAAAAGTAAAATGCAATCAAATTCCTTATCCTATAGTCTATAGTCAAAAATATTTTATTTGATACTTTTATCCTTTGTGAGATTATCGTGAGCTAATAATTTGGAACAATACTCCCGCTGAAAACAACTGAAACTCCAGAAAGGTATTACTTAAAATCTTTTTCAAAGTAAAGACCTGATGGCATACCAGTGAAGTACCAGGCTGAAGTGTGGGATTGGAAACCCAGTCAGGGAAACACAGCAATAAAGCAGTCTTTGTCCTGAGGATGTCTCTCCCTTCCCCCCACTTCCCTCCCTTCAAACTTGAGCTTTACTTTTGACATTAAACTTCAGGGCCTGAACTAGACAAAAAGGGTAGATGTCCCTTCAATATTCATGTGTCAACCATCCATACATAAAGCTGGGACCTCAAAAGACAGCAAACTTCAAGATAAGAGTGAACAAGAAGCAAATCACCTCTCACCACCATCCCAGGATATTAGTAGTAAAGTTATTTTGTCACTGATCTAAAGGAGGAGGAGGAAGGAGGAAAAAAACACAAAAACCTGAGGAAAGTTGCAGGATACAAAATTAATATTCAGAAATCCATTGTGTTTCTAAACTCTAACAACAAAGCAGGAGAAAAAGAAATGAAGAAAACAATTCCATTTACAACTGCACCACAAAGAATAAAATATCTAGGAATAAACTTAACCAAGGAAGTAAAAGATATGTACTCTGAAAACTATAAAATATTAATGGAAGAAACTGAAGCCGACACAAACAAATGGAAAGATACTCCATGCTTATAGAATATTGTTAAATGTCCAATTTACCCAAGGCAATCTACAGATTCAATGTAATCCCAATCAAAATACCAACAGCTTTTTTCATAGAACTACAACAAATATTAAAATTTATATGGAACTGCAAAAGACCCCAAATAGTCAAAGTAATCTAGGAACAAAGCTGAGGAAGTTATCACAACCCCAGATTTCAAGGTATACAACAAAGATGTAGTAATCAAAATACTATGATACTGGCATAAAAACAGACACAGAGATCAACAGAATAGAGAGCCCAGAAATAAACCCACTTATATGGTCAATTAACATACAACAAATGGGGCAAAAACATACAATAAGGAAAAAACAATCTCTTCAATAAATGGTACTGTCAAACTGGACAACTACATCTAATAGAATGAAATTGGACCATTTTCTAACATCATATAAAAAATAAACTCAAGGGGCGCCTGGGTGGCTCAGGGGGTTAAAGCCTCTGCCTTCGGCTCTGGTCATGATCCCAGGGTCCTAGGATCAAGCCCCGCATCAGGCTCTCTGTTCAGCAGGGAGCCTGCTTCCTCCTCCTCTCTCTCTGCCTGCCTCTCTGCCTACTTGTGGTCTCTGTGTGTAAAATTAATAAAAACATTTTTTAAAAATCTTTAAAAAATAAATAAACTCAAAATGGACTAAAAACCTAAATGTGAGACCTGAACCCATAAAATTGCTAAAAGAAAACATAGGCAATAATCTCTTTGACATCAACCTTAGCAACATTATTCTAGACAAGTCCTCTTAGGCAAAAGAAACAGAAACAAACTATTGGGACTACAAAAAGCTTTTGCATGGCAAAGGAAACCACCAGAAAAACAAAAAGGCAACCTACTGAATGGGAAAAGATATTTGCAAATGATATAGGCTATAAAGGAGTAATATTCAAAATATATAAAGAACTTATACAACTCAACACCAAAAAAAAATCCAATTTAAAACTTAAGAGGACCTGAATGACATTTTTCCAAATATATACAGACAACCAAAAGACACATGAAAAGATGCTCAACATCACTCATTATCAGGGAAATGCCAGTCAAAACCACAGTGAGATATCACCTCACACCTGTCAGAATGGCTAGAACCAAAAACACAAGAAGCAACAAATGTTGGCAAGGATGTAGAGAAAAAAGAACCCTCATGCACTGTTGCTAGCAATGTAAATTGGTGCAGCCACTGTGAAGAACAGTATGGAAATACCTCAAAAAATTAAAAATAGAAATACTTTATGATCCAGTAATTCCACTACTATTTACCAAAAAGGGGGAAAAAGAGCTCTAGTTCAAAAAGATATATGCACCCTCTTGTTTCCTGCAACATTATTTACAATACCCAAAATATGGAAAAAATCCAAGTGTCCATCAACACATAATGGATAAAGAAGATGCAGCATACATATACAGCAAAATATTACTCAGGCATAAAACAGGTGAGATCTTACCATTTATAACAATATGGATAGACCTAGAGAGTACTATGTTAAGTGAAATAAATCTAATAAATACCTCATGGTTTCACTAAAAAATAAAACAAAAAGCAGAAATAAATCCATAAATACAAGAACAAACTAATGGTTGGGAGCGGGCAAAAGGGAGTGGGAGATACAGCTTCCAGCTTTGGAATGAGTATATCACAGGGATGGAATATACACCATAGGGAATATAGTCAATGGTATTATAATTGCATTGTATAGTGACAGATGGTGTCACACTTAGGATGAGCACAGCAAAATGTATAGAGTTGTGGAATCACTATGCTATACATTTGAAACTAATGTAAAATTGTGTGTCATCTACATTAAAAAAAACTTATCTGAGAAGTTGCAAACAAACATATCTTGAAAATATCTGAAAATGAAATTCATATAACTTGGTTGGGAGGAAAAAACCTTACCACATGAATTTAATGTGGTTTTAGACTGGTGGTTCCCCATGCATGCAGCAGAAATAAAAATAAATCTTCTCTAAATGATATACCTTCATACTATGCCTCAAACAATCTCTAAAAATAATTGCTGTGAGGACAACAACATTCATCTAGTCAAAAATAATTAAACAGATTAAGTAAAAGGAACAAGAACCAGCAGAAATAAGAAAGAACATAAACAGATGCACAAAGACTTCAGATACTGGAATTATCAATCTAGATTATAAAACAATTACCCTTACTGTGTTTAAAGAATAAAATGCCAGTTTTAAAATATCTCCAATAAATTTCTGCAAGGAAGGTATAAAAAGTAAGTTTTTAAAATAAATAGAATGTCTAGGAACTTCTTGGAGTAAAAGCAATGGATGGCTATAACCCCTGACAGAGAAGACAGGGCAGAAGAAATGATTCAGAATATAAATCAAAGTTTCAACAGGAAAAGGGACAGAGAAGAGGGGAATGGTAATATTTTAAATGATAATGACTAAGAATTTTCCAGAATTAATGAAAGACACCAATACACAGATTTAAAAGCCAAACAAATCATGAAAAATGTGAATAAAAGGAAATCCATTCCCAATTCGAACATAAATTGAAGAATATCACAGGAAAAAAATTTTTTTATTCCTAAAAGACAGATTACTTTTCTATCTAAGGAGAAACAGCTACCCTGATAACCAACTTCTCAACAGCAACAATGGAACCCAAAAGTCAAAGTTATCTCATTGTAATAAAAGGAAGCAAGTGCCCATCTAGAATTCTATTCCTGGCCAAAATAAAAGTACCTTTCAAAAATGAGGGTGAAATAAAGAGAGTTTCAGACCAAAAATAACTGAGAATTCACTATGAGTGGATTTTAACCAAAGAGAATTCTAAAGGATGTACTTCAGGTAGGAAGAAAGTAATCCCAGTTAGAAGGACTAAGATGAGGGACGCCTGGGTGGCTCAGTTGGTTAAGCAGCTGCCTTCGGCTCAGGTCATGATCCCAACGTCCTGGGATCGAGTCCCACATCAGGCTCCTTGTTCGGCAGGGAGCCTGCTTCTCCCTCTGCCTGCCACTCTGTCTGCCTGTGCTTGCTCTCTCTCTCTCTCTCAAAAATAATAAATGAAAAAAAAAATTAAAAAAAAAAAAGTCTGCTCCATGGAGGGACATCGCTCCAGAGGCTAAACTGGGGTGAAGACCTCGCGGGGACAGCAAGGACTCAGGTCCCGCGGGGTCACAGAAAGATAGGGGGTGTCTGAGTGTCGCAGAGCTCACAGGTATTAGAGCGGGAAAGCCGGCTGTGGAGACAGAGCCAAGGAGTGAGCTCTCAACTCGGGGTTACCTAGAGCCGTGGTCTGTGACAGGGGCTGGTGCTCTGTGCATGGGGTCCCCACAATATCTGGGGAGACTCCGACCTGGGAGAGCTCAGGTATCTGCAGGGTTCGGAGACTCCAGGTGGGACTCTGCCAGAGACAGAGATGCTTGGTCACAGGCTGGGTGACCTCGGAGCTCAGCCAGAGGCCAGTGAAACGGGACCGATTGTGCGCGATTTTCTCCAAGCGCGACTGGAGGCTGGGGAGAGGGGAGTGATTAAGTGCTTTTCTCTGAAGGTACACTGAAGACTGGGGCCCCGAGCTCTCAGCTCCTCCAGGCCAGAGATTGGGAGGCTGCCATTTTCATTCCCATCCTCCAGAACTCTATGAAAAGCGTTCAGGGAACAAAAGCCCCAGAAGGCGAACCTGAGAGGATTACTTAGCCTGGCCCCGGGTAAGGGCAGTACAAATCCGCCTGGGGCAAAGACACTTGAAAATCACTACAACAGGCCCCTCCCCCAGAAGATGAACAAGAAATCCAGCCAAGACCAAGTTTACTTAACAAGGAGAACAGCGGAATTCCAGAGGAGGAGAAAGCAAAGCATGGAATTATTGGCTTTCTCCCCATGAATCCCTAGTCTTGCAAAGTTAATTTTTTTTTATTTTTTTCTCTTCTACTAATTTTTTTAACTTTTACCCTTTCCTCTTTTAACGTTTTTTAACTAGTTTATCTTAATAACTTACTTAAAAAAATCTTTTTTGAACCTTTATTATTATAGTCATATTTTATCCTTCACTGTATCTAACTTTATTCTTTGTATACACATAGGGTTTTTTTTTTCTTCTTAAAAATTTGGGGTACAACTTCTAATAGATCAAAATACACCCCAAATCTAGTACCGGGCTTGATCTAGTCTCCAGCCCAAGGAAGTTCTCTCCACTTTTTTTTTTTATTCTCCCTACCAACTTACCTTATCAACTCCTTTGCTGGAAAAAAAAATATTTTTTTTAATCTTTACAGTAATATTTCATCCCTTCATTGTGTTTACCCTTATATAGGTTTTGCATTCTTTAAAATTTTGGGAGGTAATTTCTTCTAAGAGACCAAAATACTCCCAATGCTAAGTGGGTGACCCTGTTCTAGTCACCAGTCTAATACATATATATATATTATTTTCTTTCTTTATATTTTTCTCTTTATTTGTGTTCTCTTTTTTTATTTAATTTTTTTTCTCTTTTCTGAACTTCTTTTTACCACCTTTCTCCCCCGCCTGACAATTTGCGGTCTCTTCTGATTTGGTTAAAGCACATTTTCCTGGGGTCTTTGCCACCCTGTTAGTATTATATATTCTTATTATATATTAGTATTATATATTATAATATATTATATTATAATATATAATATATATTATATAATATATTATAATATATAATATATTATATTATATATTAGTATTGTGTATATTATATATATTATATATTATATTATATATATTATATATTATATTCTATAATAAAATATAATTTATTATATATTAGTATTATATATCCTTCATATATTTTTTTTTAAGATTTTATTTATTTACTTGATAGAGATCACAAGTAGGCAGAGAGGCAGGTAGAGAGAGAGGAGGAAGCAGGCTGTCCGCAGAGCAGAGAGCCCGATGCGGGGCTCGATCCCAGGACTCTGGGATCATGACCTGAGCTGAAGGCAGCGGCTTTAACCCACTGAGCCACCCAGGTGCCCCTCCTTCATATATTCTTATCTGGACAAAATGACAAGGTGGAAAAACTCACCACAAAAAAAAGAACAGGAGGCAGTACCGAAGACTAGGGACCTAATCAATACAGACATTGGTAATATGTCAGATCTGGAATTCAGGACAACGATTCTCAAGGTTCTAGCCGGGCTTCAAAAAGGCATGGAAGATATTAGAAAAACCCTGTCTGGAGAAATAAAAGCCCTTTCTGGAGAAATAAAAGAACTAAAATCGAATCAAGTTGAGATAAAAAAAAGCTATTAATGAGGTGCAATCAAAAATGGAGGCTCTTACTGCTAGGATAAATGAGGCAGAAGAAAGAATTAGTGATAGAGAAAACCAAATGACAGAGAATAAAGAAGCTGAGCAAAAGAGAGACAAACAACTACTTGGACCACGAGGGGAGAATTCGAGAGATAAGTGATACCATAAGACAAAACAACATTAGAATAATTGGGATTCCAGAAGAAGAAGAAAGAGAAAGAGGAGCAGAAGGTATACTGCAGAGGATTATTGTAGAGAATTTCCCTAATATAGCAAGGGGAACAAGCATCAAAATCCAGGAAGTGCAGAGAACACCCCTCAAAATCAATAGGAATTGGTCCACACCCCGCCATCTAATAGTAAAATTTACAAGTCTTAGTGACAAAGAGAAAATCCTGAAAGCAGCACGGGACAAGAAGTCTGTAACATACAATGGTAAAAATATCAGATTGGCAGCAGACTTATCCACAGAGACCTGGCAGTCCAGAAAGAACTGGCATGATATATTCAGAGCACTAAACGAGAAAAACATGCAGCCAAGAATACTTTATCCAGCTAGGTTATCATTGAAAATAGAAGGAGAGATAAAAAGCTTCCAGGACAAACAAAAACTGAAAAAATTTGTAAACACCAAACCAGCTCTACAGGAAATATTGAAAGGGGTCCTCTAAACAAAGAGAGACCCTAAAAGTATTGTCAGGAAGGAACAGAGACAATATACAGTAACAATCACCTTACAGACAATACAATGGCACTAAATCCATATCTCTCAATAGTTACCCTGAACATAAATGGGCTAAATGCCCCAATCAAAAGACACAGGGTTTCAGAATGGATAAAAAAACAAAACCCATCCATATGCTGCCTACAAGAAACTCATTTTAGACCTGAAGACACCTCCAGATTGAAAGTGAGGGGGTGGAAAACAATTTACCATGCTAATGGACATCAGAAGAAAGCTGGGGTGGCAATCCTTATATCAGATCAATCAGATTTTAAGCCAAAGACTATAATAAGAGATGAGGAAGGACACTTCATCATACTCAAAGGGTCTGTCCAACAAGAAGATCTAACAATTTTAAATATCTATGCCCCTAACATGGGAGCAGCCAACTATATAAACCAATTAATAACAAAATCAAAGAAACACATTGACAAGAATACAATAATAGTAGGAGACTTTAACACACCCCTCACTGAAATGGACAGATCATCCAAGCAAAAGATCAACAAGGAAATAAAGGTCTTAAATGACACACTGGACCAGATGGACATCACAGATATATTCAGAACATTCCATCCCCAAGCAACAGAATACACATTCTTCTCTAGTGCCCATGGAACATTCTCCAGAATAGATCACATCCTGGGTCATAAATCAGGTCTCAACAGGTATCAAAAGATTGGGATCATTCCCTGCATATTTTCAGACCACAATGCCCTGAAGCTAGAACTCAATCACAAGAGGAAATTTGGAAAAAGCACAAATACATGGAGACTCAACAGCATCCTTCTAAAGAATGAATGGGTCAACCAGGAAATTAAAGAAGAATTGAAAAAAATCATGGAAACAAATGATAATGAAAACACAACGGTCCAAAATCTGTGGGACACAGCAAAGGCAGTACTGAGAGTAAAATATAGAGCGATACAAACCTTTCTCAAGAAACAGGAAAGGTCTCAAATACACAACCTAACCCTACACCTAAAGGAGCTTGAGAAAGAACAACAAAGAAAGCCTAAACCCAGCAGGAGAAGAGAAATAATAAAGATCAAAGCAGAAATCAATGAAATAGAAACCAAAAAAACAAGAGAACAAATCAACGAAACTAGGAGCTGGTTCCTTGAAAGAATAAGATTGATAAACCCCTGGCCAGACTTATGAAAGGACCCAAATAATGAAAGGACCCAAAAGGAAAAGAGAAATAATGAAAGGACCCAAAAGGAAAAGAGAAAGGACCCAAATAAATAAAATCATGAATGAAAGAGGAGAGATCACAATCAACACCAAAGAAATACAAACAATCATAAGAACATATTATGAGCAACTCTATGCCAACAAATTTGACAATCTGGAAGAAATGGATGCTTTACTAGAGACATATAAACTGCCAAAACTGAACCAGGAAGAAACAGAAAACCTGAATAGGCCCATAATAAGTAAGGAGATTGAAACAGTCATCAAATATCTCCAAACAAACAAAAGCCCAGGGCCAGATGGTTTTCCATGGGAATTCTACCAAACATTTAAAGAAGAATTAATTCCTATTCTCCTGAAACTTTTCCAAAAAATAGAAATGGAAGGAAAACTTCCAAACTCATTTTATGAGGCCAGCATCACCTTGATCCCCAAACCAGACAAGGATCCCATCAAAAAAGAGAATTACAGACCAATATCCTTGATGAACACGGATGCGAAAATTCTCACCAAAATACTAGCCAATAGGATCCAACAGTACATCAAAAGGATTATTCACCACGAGCAAGTGGGATTTATTCCAGGGCAGCAGGGTTGGTTCAACATGTGCAAATCAATCAATGTGATACAAAACATTAACAAAAGAAAGAACAAGAACCATATGATACTCTCAATAGATGCTGAAAAAGCATTTGACAAAGTACAGCACCCCTTCCTTATCAAAACTCTTCAAAGTGTAGGGATAGAGGGCACATACCTCAAGATTATCAAAGCCATCTATGAAAAACCCACTGCAAGTATCATTCTCAATGGAGAAAAACTGAGAGCTTTTCCGCTAAGGTCGGGAACACGACAGGGATGTACGTTATCACCACTGCTATTCAACATAGTACTAGAAGTCCTAGCCTCAGCAATCAGACAACAAAAAGAAATTAAAGGCATCCAAATTGGCAAAGAAGAAGTCAAACTATCGCTCTTTGCAGATGATATGATACTATATGTGGAAAACCCAAAAGGCTCCACTCCAAAACTCCTAGAGCTTGTACAGGAACTCAGTAAAGTGTCAGGATATAAAATCAATGCACAGAAATCAGTTGCATTTCTTTATACCAACAACAAGACAGAAGAAAGAGAAATTAAGGAGTCAATCCCATTTACAATTACACCCAAAACCATAAGATACCTAGGAATGAACCTAACCAAAGAGGCAAAGAATCTATACTCAGAAAACTATAAAGTACTCATGAAAGAAATTGAGGAAGACACAAAGAAATGGAAAAATGTTCCATGCTCATGGATTGGAAGAATAAACATTGTGAAAATGTCTATGCTACCGAAAGCTATCTACACATTTAGTGCAATGCCTATCAAAATCCCATCCAATTTTTTCAAACAAATAACCCTAAAATTTATATGGAACCAGAAAAGACCTCGAATAGCAAAAGGAATATTGAAAAAGAAAGCCAAAGTTGGTGGCATCACAATTCCAGACTTCAAGCTCTACTACAAAGCTGCCATCATCAAGACAGTATGGTACTGGCACAAAAACAGACACATAGATCAATGGAACAGAATAGAGAGCCCAGAAATAGACCCTCAACTCTATGGTCAACTAATCTTTGACAAAGCAGGAAAGAATGTCCAATGGAAAAAAGACAGCCTCTTCAACAAATGGCATTGGGAAAATTGGACAGCTGCATGCAGAAAAATGAAATTGGACCATTTCCTTACACCACACACGAAAATAGACTCAAAATGGATGAAGGACCTCAACATGAGAAAGGAATCCATCAAAATCCTTGAGGAGAACACAGGCAGCAACCTCTTCGACCTCAACCGCAGCAACTTCTTCCTAGGAACAACGCCAAAGGTAAGGGAAGCAAGGGCAAAAATGAACTATTGGGACTTCATCAAGATCAAAAGCTTTTGCACAGCAAAGGAAACAGTTAACAAAACCAAAAGACAACTGACAGAATGGGAGAAGATATTTGCAAACGACATATCAGATAAAGGGCTAGTATCCAAAATCTATAAAGAGCTTAGCAAACTCAACACCCAAAGAACAAATAATCCAATCAAGAAATGGGCAGAGGACATGAACAGACATTTCTGCAACGAAGACATCCAGATGGCCAACAGACACATGAAAAAGTGCTCCACATCACTGGGCATCAGGAAAATACAAATCAAAACCACAGTGAGATACCACCTCACACAAGTCAGAATGGCTAAAATGAACAAGTCAGGAAATGACAGATGCTGGCGAGGATGTGGAGAAAGGGGAACCCTCCTACACTGTTGGTGGGAATGCAAGCTGGTGCAACCACTCTGGAAAACAGCATGGAGGTTCCTCAAAAAATTGAAAATAGAGCTACCTTATGACCCAGCAATTGCACTACTGGGTATTTACCCTAAAGATACAAATGTAGTGATCCGAAGGGGCACATGTACCCGAATATTTATAGCAGCAATGTCCACAAAAGCCAAGTTATGGAAAGAACCTACATGTCCATCAACAGACAAATGGATAAAGAAGATCTGGTATGTATATACAATGGAATACTATGCAGCCATCAAAAGAAATGAAATCTTACCATTTGCGACGACATGGATGGAACTAGAAGGTATTATGCTTAGCGAAATAAGTCAATCGGAGAAAGACAACTATCATATGATCTCTGATATGAGGAAGTAGAGATGCAACGGGGGTGGGGGCTAAGGGGGTAGGAAAGAAAAAATGAAACAAGATGGGATTGGGAGGGAGACAAACCAAAAGAGACTCTTAATGTCATAAAACAAACTGAGGGGGGTGGGGGGGAGGGGTGTTGGAAGAGGGGGTGGGGTTACATTATATGTTTAAATTAAAAAAATAAAATTAAAAAAAAAATCTTTTAAAAAAGAAAAAAATATATATGCCAACAATAACATAAGCCAGGAAGGTGATAAAAACCCTTAAAATATCCCAAGGTTCTTACATTATCAGAAGGAGGTGAAGGATGCCAATTACCTTCAGATTTTAATAAATTAAGTATATGTATAATAGTATCTCAAGTAACCACCAACAGAACAAAAATCCAGTAAGTACTTCCAAACTGGTTGAAAGAAAACGTGTTAAATTTTAGTATTCCATAAATTCAAATAAAAAGAGAGGATAAGAAACAGAACAGACTGAATAAATGAAAACTACAAAATAAGGTGGTAGATTAAGTAAAAACATAGTAGTAATTACATTAAATTTAAATGGACTGGGGTGCCTGGGTGGCTCAGTGGGTTAAGCCGCTGCCTTCGGCTCAGGTCATGATCTCAGGATCCTGGGATCAAGTCCCGCATAGGGCTTTCTGCTCAGCAGGGAGCCTGCTTCCCTCTCTTTCTCTCTGCCTGCCTCTCTGCCTACTTGTGATCTCTGTCTGTCAAATAAATAAATAAAATCTTAAAAAAAATTTTAAATGGACTAGATCCTCCACATAAAAAAAGGGTTAAAAAACACAGGGTTAAAAATAAAAACCTAAATAAAAAATATCACTCTTGCAAGAAGCATATCAAAACCAAAAGGATACAGAAAAAGGTTGAAAGTAAAAGACAGTGGTTCTAAGGTTATTTGCTTAAAAACTACAGGTCTTCCTTGACTTATGATGAGGTTACTTCCTAAAAAGCCCATCATAAGTTGAAAATGCATTTAACACACCTAAGCTACTGACCATCATAGGATAGCTTAGCCTAGCCTACCTTAGATGTGCTCAAAACACTTACATTACCCTACAGTTAAGCTAAGTCACCTAACATAGAACCTATTTTATAACTAAGTGTTGGGTAGGTCATAAAACTTATTGAATACCGAAAGTGACAGATAGAATAGTACAGAATGGTTGTCAGTGTATTTGTTATTTACCCTTGTGATCCCACTGACTAGGAGCTTCAGCTCACTGCACTGCCCAGCATCATGAGAGAGTACCATGCCACATACTGCTAGTCTAGGTAAAAATCAAAATTCAAAGTAAGGTTTCTACTGAATGTGTATCATTTTCACACCATCATAAAGTCAAACAAATTTTAAGTTGAATCATTGTAAGCCAGGGACCATCTGTTCTCAATACTAAACATACATATTTAATGCATTTTCTTTAATTTCACATACTTTTTAAAGTACATATTTAAATGTTTCTAATACTCAAAGGTAATCAGAAACATAATTTAAAATAGGACCTATTTTCCAAATCACTGAAGAATAGAAAAGGATATAAAACATATTCCATATAGCTTAGAATAGAAAAGAAAAAGCAAGAAGCATAAAAATAGGAAACACAAAATAGGTGTGAAATATAAAAACAAATAAATCATGAAATATGAGTTTAACAACCCCCATTAAAATAAAAATATTCTCCAATTGTGCTACAAATTCAAATCTTCCTATGTGCTTCCTATAAGAAATAGACATAAAGCAAGATAGTTTTTATAAAATGGTGTAAAATAAAGAATAAAGATTTTTCAGGACAGTGCAAAACAATGCAGCACAGAAATGGCCATGTTAAATTCTGAAAAGGTTTTACTCCAAGCAAAAAGCATTCAACAAAACATAAAATGTCACTTTTTATAAAAGTTACAGTCCACAATGAAAATAGTCATAAATTTTTATACATCAAATAATTTGGCATCAAACTATTAAAAGTAAATATTATTGGAAACACAGGAAAATTGATAAACACATAATTGTGGAGCACTTAAACATCAACTCTGATAAATTGAGAGGACAAATAACTGAAGACAGGATTTGAATAAAATTTGAATAAAATTAATAGGAATTAATAGGAATTAATAGAAATACATCAAACAATGTACTCTACAATCACCAAATATACCTTCTTTTCATCTTCCCATGAAACATTTCCAAAAATTGATAGTGAGCTACAGAGAAAATGTCAATAAGTCCCTAAATGCCTATATCATGTAAGCAACATTCTCTGACAACATAATAAGACTAGGAATTAAGAACAAAATGCTTAGGGGGAAAAAACACTTTACAAACACTTCACTAAATTAAATATCTCAAAGAGAACATCAAAATAAGGTACATGTACAAAGTTATTTATATTAGATCAATATTTAAATTATATCCAAGTTCGGGACGCCTGGGTGGCTCAGTTGGTTAAGCAGCTGCCTTCGGCTCAGGTCATGACCCCAGCGTCCTGGGATCAAGTCCCACATCGGGCTCCTTGCTCCGCAGGGAGCCTGCTTCTCCCTCTGCCTCTGCCTGCCTCTCTGTCTGCCTGTGCTCGTGCGCTCTCTCTCTCTCTCTCTAACTAATAAATGAATAAAATCTTAAAAAAAAAAAAATTAAAAAAAAAAAAAAAGTTTAAATTATATCCAAGTTCAACAAAAGAGGTATGGTGAAAAATATTATAGTATTTCTGTTAGGCAGTTGATAGGAAGTTTTCCTAAAATTCTAATGGCATGAAAAAATATTAATGGTTAAAAATGATGTTGAATTTTACATATTACATACTATAATAATTCAGATAATGTCAAGTATATATACATATGTGTATGACATAGGATACAGACTGAATATCTGTATCCTGCAAAATTATGTTCAAATCATAAATCCCAGTGTGGCTGTATTTGGAGATGGGGTCTCAAAGGAAGTAATTAAGATTATATGAGGTCATTATAGGGGCACCCTGATCCAATAGGGTCAGTGTCCAATAAGATACCAGAAAAGTTACTCTTGTTCTAGGTCTTCCCCAACCCTGCATGCACATAGGCACCAAGGAAAGATCATCTGAGGACAACAGAGAGAAGGTGGCTGTCTGCAACCCAAGGTGAGAGCTCTCCTCAGACCCCAATCCTACTAGCACCTTGATGTTGGACTTCCCAGCCTCCAGGTGGAAAAAAAATTCCTGTTGCTTGAGCCACCCAGCTGGTGATATTTTGTAAAGCAGTCCAAGCTAAGACAACATAGAACAGAGTCTAGAGGAAATGCAGCAAAATCCTGGCCCACTTGATTTTTGCTGCATTACAGAGTTACAGAGGATTTCTGAATACATTTCTTTATTCTCTGTTGTGAAATGTGTAACTTTTATAATTAGAGTAGAAGGCAAATACATAACAAACAGAAGGAAAAAAGACTACTGTCTACCAAGAAAAGGCTTAACTGGCCCACACACAACCTTTGCCTATGTAAAACTGCCCTTGAGCAGTTGACAGCACACCTGGTCAATGAAAAATTATTCGAAAGGTAAAGACTGGAGAGCTTGCAATAAAAAGTGATAAAGACAGAGAATCAAGAATCTTCTGCTCTCCTTTGCTGGAAAAGTTTTTTGTTCTTTAAATATATTTTAATATATTTAAAATATAGTTTTAAAAAGACATATATATACATATGTACACATACACATGTGTATATGCATGTATATGTATACAGATATAGATACACACATGTATGTAGGATGTACATGTATGTATCTATATCTATATACACATATATCTGCAAAGTGTTTCCATTAAATTTTCTCATTTAAGCCCTATGCCACCAGAAAGACCGTTACAACCATTCTACAGATTAGAAAACTAAAGCTTAGAGAAGTTAGGGCAATGATGAAGCTGGTCCACAAACCCTGGTCCTGTGAGGTCACATTCAGTATTCTTCCTACATCAAGTTGCATGGATGTGTTTCTAGCTCAGAAGCAACTTTGGAATCTTCTACTCAATGTTGGACAAGAGCTAAGATTACATAGAGTTTCTATCCCCTACTAAACTTCTCAGTGGGCCACTGGTCTCAGTGTTGCCTAAATGTATATTCTAGTTGAATCCCTCAATATGATCCTCCAAACCACTAATTCCCTCAATGGATTTAAGCAGGAGTTTATCACTATGTTATTTTAATGAAAAATTTTTTGATTCAAAGGACTTCTACCTGATTGATCCTTGTTCAAAGCTGTTTTTAACTTCTCCCTTTTGTTTCAAGATATATTTTTAATGGTATTGTTTAATGGTAATGTTCAAGGTATATTTTTAATTATATTTTATAATTTTTGCTTGCAGACTCAATTTCAATGAAAGCTTTTTTTTTCTCCTTTGTTTTTTCATTCTTGTCCTTGCTTTCTCCCTCCCTCCCACTCCAGAAAGTTTTCTGTTGGCCTCTAGGCAGCCTGAGACCCCTAGAATAGAAATCATCTTCCATCAATCAGTCTGCCCTACAGTGAAACCGGGGTCACAGGCCCCATCACTGCCTGTCATAGTACATGGCTCTGCCCAGTTTAGTTGCAAGACTGTACCTACCTCTTTCAACTTCCCTTGGTCTATAACACCCTGAGAAGATCTGGGGTTATGGCTGAGCACATTCCAGAGAGCCATACTCCCTAGGTGTTACCTCTGAACTATTAGCTGTATAGATTGAGGCAAGAAACATCTTTCTTTGCCTTTTTTCTAAAGTGGGGATAATAACTGGGTCTACTTCATTGGATCATGAGAATACATTAATCCAAGCAAGAAGTTTAGAACAATGCTCAATTGAGCAGTTGTTCAATAAGTATTAGCTCAATTCCAATGAGCCAGCCTAAACAGCTCTTTTTGCCTCCTTTCCCAGACAGGGAAACCCTACCCTAACTCTTGATTTCAGGTCAAAACCCTAGTCCCCTCTCCAGTGTGGGAGCACTGTTCATCTCTCTACTTGAGATAATGAACTTCTTGCTGCCTGAGCCTGCTTCTGGTCCTGGAGCTTAGCAGGCCTACAGCAGTGGCCTTGTGTTTTATGTGTGCTTCTGTACCATTTGAAGCCAGGAGTTGGATCTTGTTTTTGTGTTTGGCGGGTCTTTTACATTTTCTCTTTTCTATTTTTATCAACTGCTGGCTAGGGAAGGTGGAAAGGGATTTGGCTCTGGCTCACCTCCTAGTCATAGACTTGCAGCACCATCTTTATTCTTCATTGGGGTATTATTGATATGTAACATTGTGTTAGTGCTAGGTGTACAACATGAGGATTTAATATATGTGTTTATTGTGAATAGATGTTAACTAAACTTGTTATTATCACCACACATGGTTATAATTTTTTCTTGTGAAAAGAACTTCTAAGATCTACTCTCTTAGCACTTTCAAATATTTAATACAGTATTAGCTATAGTCACCATACTGTACATCTCCAGGACTTATTTCTCTTATAACTGAAAGTGTACCTTATGATCACCTTCACCCATTTCACCCTTTCAAACCACCTCTGGCAACCACTAATATGTTCTCTGTATCACTTGAGTTGACGGTTGTGGTTGTTGGTTGTTTTTTTTTTTAATTCCACTAATGGATCATGATGTATTTGTCTTTTTCTGACTTATTTCACTTAGTATAATGCTAAGGTCTATCCAAGTTGTGGCAAACAGAAGGATTTCCTTTTTTTGGCTGAATAATATTCCATTGTATATGCATACACTATTACTTCTTTAATCATCTGACAATGGACACTTGTGTTTCTAGGTCTTAAGTATTATAAATAATGTTGTAATGAACCTGGGGGGAGGCATATAGCTTGAAGACAATGATTTCATTTCTTTCAAATAAATATCCACAAGTGGAATTGCTAGATTACATGGTAGTTTTATTTTTTACTTTGAGGAATCTTCACACCATTTTCCATAGTGGCTGCACCAGTTTACATTCCCACCAATAGTTGCAGCATCATCTTTACTCTTTTTCAGACTCTGATGCTGGTCCCACTAAGCTACACTATACCATCCAGCAGGGCATCACTCTCTCCAATGTGAATCATCCAGAGAAGGGAAACCAAGATATTTCTCTTCTAATTAGAGGCTCTTCTAAGCTGACAAGTTTGGCTGTGGCGGATGAGGATGGATCCAACATGAGCTTAACTAATTAAACATATTTCATCCTGAAGAAAATGTTGTTTCTGACTCCATTCCCTGCCTTCCTGCACCACTTCTGTCAAAGTCCTACCTAAGCCCCTTTGAAAGGTGTAGTCAATATCCTATAACGTGGCAGCTCCCAAACCTGGCTATCAGTTCTCTTTCTAAAAATACAACACCTCAAGTCTCCTCCCCAGGATTTAGTAGGCCTGGAACAGAACCCAGGAAACTGATTTTTTTTTTAATTCAAAATATAAATAGCTTATTGCATACCTAAAAGAATGACTAAAATCAAAAAGACTATTATATCAATTGTTGGAGGTATATGGAGCAACTTGTACTCAGTGATGATGGGAATGTAAGAAGTAAGCATACACCTGTCATCTGTAACCATTTCATATACCAGCCACATCACATCTTGATTTTACCCAAGAGAAATGAAAACGAAAGCAGAGAAAGTTACACATATATACGCATAGCAGCTTTCCTTGTAGTAGTCCCAAACTGCAAACAACCTAAATGTCCACCAACAAGTCAATGATTAATCAAGGTACAGCCACGCAATGGACTCATCAAAATGTACTACTGACACATGCAACAATGTGGATCAATCTCAATTATTTTGAGTCAATCTCCCCCTCAAAAAACCTACATATTATAGTATTCTGCTTATAGAAAATTCTAGAAAATGAAGGCTGCCTGTGGTGACAAAAAGCAGATCATTAGTTGCTTAGAGAGAGAATCAGGAGGAAAGGAGGGTAAGTGGGAGGTATTACAGACTCAATGAAACTTTAGGAGATGATGAATAGGTTCCATATCTCGATTGTGATGATGTTTTCACAAATGTATACATATGTCAAACCTACCAAATTATGTATCTGAAATGTATACACCTTACTGTACCTCAAGTTTAAAAATCTAAATGGCCTGCCGGAAAGAGATAGCAGCATCCTGAAAAGTCATTGGACTCAAGTCACTGACTCCATGTGACCACCACCTCATGTACCACCCCTATCACCTACCAGGTGGCGCCAATCCTAATTGTATGCTTTAAGCTCTACCCTGACTACCCTCTGGTCACCTTCAGATTAATTCTTTAAATACAATTTGTAAATAAATGTAAATAATGTAAATGTAATTTACATTTACAATTTTACAAATGTAAATAAATAAATACAATTTGTAAATAAACTTAAATAAATTTACACTCAGTATTTTTATTTGGCTACTTCTGCTAAGTCCTTTGCCCAGATACCTGGAAACCAAGGACTTTGAAGAACACGTTGACATTGTGCCCACAGGTATTTATGGACCACCAGCAGGCACAGCATAGGACTAGGTACCTAATGGGTTAGAGGGGCATGATGGAGGGGACCAGTAAAAATGAATAGGATACAATCTTGCCCAACAGGTAATGTGTCACAGTGGCTCAGAGCTTGGGCTCAGCATTCTGACAGCTAAATATATAGTTTGGTGGCAGCAAGAAAACCACTACTTTAAATAACTGAATTTTTCACTTTTTGAATAATTAGGTTGCATCAAATGGACAGGCAGGGGTTGGCACCAAAACTTAATTAGTGTGGTGTCCTCTGTGAGCAGAGCAGGAATATTATCCTGCAGGCTGAGTTCAATGTGGGAATGTGAATAGAGAAACTCTAAGGGAAAGTAATAGGGAGAAGTGGGCATGGAGGAAGTGGCAGAAAATGGGCCTTGGGTTTTTAAACTGGAGAGGGGCATGATCAGATAAACATTTTAGAAAACTAAATCTAGAAGACAGATTGAAGTTGAGAGGAGACTGAGGCCCAGCAGACAATTAGGAGGCTTCTGCAATCATCCCAGACATGGCTGATGAAGCACTGACCCTCAGGGAGTAAAAATTAATCATGTGAAAGTAAAAAACAACTTAATTTGGTTAGTGTCTCTGAATTCCTTTTAAGGAACAAATAAAAAGTCAAATTTGTCTAATATTTTAGTTAAGAACAAGTAACAAATTGTATTCAATAAACAGATTTTTTTAAAGATTTATTTATTTGACAGAAAGAGTGCACACAGGCAAAGGGAGTGGCAGGGAGATAGAAAGAAGCAGGCTCCCTGCTGAGCAGAGAGCCTGATGCAGGGCTAGATCCCAGGACAGTGGGATCATGACCAGAGTCAAAGGCAGATGCTTAACTGACTGAGCCACCCAGACACCCCAATAGAGAGAATTTTTAAATATACTTAAAGTCGGGAAAGGCAGTCTCATGCATGCCCTCCCCTTTTGACCCTTACACCAGCCATATAAGAATGGGCCCCGGACCTGGAACACTTCTTTATCAAGAAATAAAGAGCCTGCAGTTTGTGCTGAACTTAGTGCCTTGTGTGGAATTATCTTTCCCTGTTTCAGGCCCAATATATGCTCCTTTTTCTTAAGCATGTGTGTCATATAGCACTTTGTCAACCCCACTACCATATTTGTCCCCTGTGGGCAGGGGTCAGGGTCCCGCTGCAGCACAATATGAGTACATGCAGGCCACCTGCCCTGTGCTGGCTGCTGAGAGGAATCTCTTGGCTACTGGGGACTGAAGTCCAATACTGAAGCTGATCTTTCCCTGTCTCTTCTCTTTGTAAGGAGAGCACTGTTTCTTCCAGTTCCACTGACTAACTGTGTTGGGTTTTCCTTGGTGACTCCAAAGCCAATGTTCCCTGTGCAAAAGTACTCAATATCTATTCCTAGTGATAAGTAACAGATGTCATGGTTCATCACTTAAAGCCAGTATTATAACCAATGAGGGAAAAGGGGTGGGGAGAAGGATAAAGACTGGCTGTTGCCACAGGGCAGGGTGAAAGAAGATGAGGACTTGAACCAAGATACTAAGATGAAGATTGGACAGGAGAATAGAGGTTTAAAAACTGAGATAAATTTGATAGGATTTGATATATTAAATAAGGAATATACTAACCATGTCAATCACAGTGTCTCTATGCCAGCTTCCCTTCTGAAGGTTAACTGTCCAGTTCCTATCATTTGGGGAAAAGTGGTCATTATTTCATATCACATTAACTTGCTCCTCCTGTGGCAGGTACTCAGAGTAAGATGAATGCCTGCATAAGGGAAGGCTCACAGTAGGCTAACAAGTACACCACAATGATACCTAGTGTGAGGAGCCAAGCCAGTCTGATTCCTGATCCCATGAAACATAAAGAAAAGCAGGCTGTGAAAACAGGTCCAGAGGCCCAAATGAGATTAAGTTGAGGCTATATGAAGGAGAAAGTCAGGTTGAAACCACAAGAGATCATAGCAAGCCAAACTTTTAAAGATAATCTATGATGAAAAGGTACAGAATAGAAGAAAAGAATAAGGAAATTAACTGTCAGAGGTGTTGGGGTCACAATAATGACCAGGAAGTTCTACAAACACCCCAAACTGCAATTTCTAGAGCTGCCTTGGGTCCAGTTGCACTCCCTATAATGCCTATCTCATTGCCATTAGAACATGTCCTCATTCCTTGGGCAACCTAAAGATACAACTAAAATAAGAAGAAAAATGAGAAAGTCTTCACGGATGTCTCCCTGATTTGTAGCTTGGGTAAACAGGTAAATATTGGTGTCATCAACTTAAATAAAGAATCCAAGAATAAGAACAATATTAGGAAGGAGGAGGACAGGTTTATCCCAAGACCTCCTGAATTTGAGAGGACTATGGGTCTTTCAGGTAAAAGCAGCCAGCAGAGTTGGTCTTAGACTTGAAATGTGGAGATGAGGTCTGAGCTAGAGATAGATATTTCATCCTCATCAGCATATGGTTAATATCTGAAATGGCAAGTGCAGAGGATATCAACCAGGGCAATAGTATACAATAAGATGCAGAGGGCTTGGGTTGAAACCCTAAGGCACACCAATATTCTAGCAGCATATGGAGAAAGGGGAGCTGCAAATAAGTCATAGGGGGATTGGTCAAAGATGTATAAGGAAGGAATGGAAAAACACATTTTGGCCCACAAAGGCCAAAATGATAGAGTTTCAAGGAGGACACAACCTGAATTGTCAAATGCAACATGCAAGTTACTAAGAATTAAAGAGGGTCTACTGGATTTGGATATTAGGAAACTATAGCAAAAGTACTTTCAATCAAAACAAAGATGGAAGGAAAATTACAATTAATTGCAACAAGTATGGAACTTCATGTCAAAAGGTCACAGGGAAAGCTTGCAATCAAGAAAGTAAAGCCAGGGGGCACCTGGGTGGTTCAGTGGGTTAAGCCTTTGCCTTGGATCATGATCTCAGGGTCCTGGGATCGAGCCCCACATTGGGCTTTCTGCTCAGCAGGAAGCCTGCTTCCCCTTCCCCCTCTGCCTGCCTCTCTGCTTACTTGTGATCTCTCTCTCTCTGTCAAATAAAAAAAAATTTAAAAAAAGAAAGTAAAGCCAGTATCTTGAGACCACCTTCATAAACTACATTTTGGGGGCCTGGAGGTGGAAGGTACCCATATCCATTTCAAAGAAAATTAAAATTTTAAAGATTAAAATTCTCTATAAAAATGGGAGTAGAAGCTATAGTGGGCTAAAGATATGGGGCCAACAGGTCCTCGAGGCAACAGGACCAGAAATAGGCAATGGGGCTAATTTTAATGCAGTAGAATAGGAACCAAGTGTGCCCAAGAGATGGCAAAGCATTAGAGTCTGTCTCCCTGCATGAAGCCAAGAAGTGGGACTATATTCCCACTTTAAAATGGAAGCTTGGATTGTGGTCAAAATGAGCTTTTTTTATGTAGCATAGGTAATGAGAACAAAAGTTTGAAAATTAAAAGGAGAGAAACAGATATGCCAACTATCAGTTAAATGTGGTTGACTGAACACATAAATTTACCTCTTTTCCTTCCCAATATTCCAATAAAATGATATTATAGAATTTAAAATGCTATAAACCCACAAGGACAAAGAGAATGGAAAATGGGAGATAGCATCAAATGATGGATGACAGAGAAGAGGAAAAGACATTAACAGACTCTAGAAAGCTGAATACCAAGTGTACATGCAGAGGATGCCAATGTCAAAACATGATGCAGAATGCTGGGAAGTCTCCATGGTCTCTAACCAGGAGCTATGAAGGCAGGGGTGGTATCTGGGGATGAAAAAGATGGACTAAATAACAGTGAGAAAGTAGATTTCTGTGTACTCTTCCCCACCCCCTCTTGCAGAACCAAGTGACAACCCTTCCCCCACCCAAAATGAGATAAATGATTCATTTGGGGATGAAACTAAACCAAATGAGCTCCACATTCAGAAAGTAAGATTCCCAGCCTCCTTTCATTGCTTTACTCCAAGAAATAATTCTGTGTGAATAGATTCCAGACAGGAAATTGGTGGATTCTTCTCTGGGGAAATTGAACACCCTAAAAGAACAAACCTACAGATACTGACATTTTTGAGTTTCAAAATAAAGTATCGGGAACTTCACTTGACCACCTCACAGTGATGCATAACAGTCAGCAAGAAGCACCGATAATGGAGCTCTCCTAAGTGCCTTACCCTTAAATAGGATGGGTCGACCAAGTATCCTGAACTTTGGAGAAATTCTCCGGGATAAAAAAAGAAACCAAATCAATCAGAAAAAGCAAATGGAGACAATGAAGAAAGGAAAATGTTTTAAACTGTAATATTCTCAGAGAAATGAGATTATATTCATGACAACAGACAAAAATAGGTTGCTATAAAAAGGAACAGTCAGAATAAAGTCTTGAAATTTTAAAAAAATAGAGTAACTGAAATAAAATGGAAAATCTGAAAGATAAAGTTGAGCACTTGTCCCCCAATATAGAACAAAAAGACAAAGAAATTTAGAAAAAAAAAAGAGGAGGATAAGATCAATCTAGGAAGTTCAACATCAAAATATACAGAAAGAAAGAAAAACTGAGGTGATGAGGTTTTTTAAAAAAATATATTTTTACATTCCCCAAAATATAGAATTTCCCAGATTAAAAAGTTACAACCTGTGTCTAGAAGTATAGAAAAACAAAACTAAACTATATCAATGCAGATAAATTTTGAAATCTTAAAATACCAGGGCTAAAATTCTGTTCTCAAAAGCTTACATGAAGGGGAAAGAAATAGGTCACATAAAACCCATCTAGAATCAGCTCCACTAGAAGCTAGAATGCAACAGAATATGGCCTTCATAGTCAGAAGGAAATTATTTTACCTAGAACATGCACTCAGACAAGTTATCAATCACGTGTTAAAGAGAATTAGATAATTGCAGAAAGTATATTTTCAATAAATTTACTTTTGATGCAAATTTCCCTTTGGTAGGATGTAACTAGAGAGTGCATTCATTTAAAAAAAAAAAAAAGGCAAACCAGAAAAGGAATACACAAAACCTAGGAAATGGAGGATCCTACACATGACAAAGGCAAAAGACCAGGAGGACAACTGCTCAGCAGAGCTCATACAGAGAGCAGCTCATACAGAGGGGAAGAAAAAAGGAAGGACTCCAGGGAAGGGGAAGAAGGAACAGGTGTAGGCTACCTAATGTGTTTCACTATGTGGATTTTACTAATTTTTGGAGTGTTTAAATCAAATCAATGATATGTAACATAGGCAATTATATTAAAAATATTATTCATCTCTCAACATGAATTACTTTCAAGAATATTTAAATCATAAAATTATCTGTAGAATGTGGTAACATTTGCATAAGTTTTTAAAACAAAAAACAACCTGTTAAACTTATTAATACATACAAATGAAGGTTAAAGCATTAAAAATGAACTGGGAGGATAGAAAATTTCACATTTGACTTGCCTGTGAATAAAGGATTAGGACAATAGGATGAGGAATCAAGGATAGGGGATTTCTACTTCATCCGTAGGTTTTCAATGATTATAAGCAGTAATATAGGATAGTGGTTTTGAGTTCAAATTCTATAACCCAATTCTCTGGATTCATATCTCTGCTTCACTTACTACTTCTCTGACCTTAAGCATACTATTTAACCACTGTATTACTTATGATTTTCATTTATACAACAGTGTCATTCATTATCCTGAAATCATAGAAATATTATAAGGATTAAATGAATCAATAAATGTTAAACAGACACATGAAAAAATCCTCAACATTACTTGTCATCAGGGAAATACAAATGAAAACCACAATGAGATAACACCTTACACCAGTTAGAATGGCTAAAATTAACAGACGGGAAACAACCAATGTTGGCGAGAATGTGCAGAAAGGGGAACCCTCTTACGCTGTTGGTGGGAATGCACAACAGTATAGCCACTGTGGAAAAGAGTATGGAGGTTCCTCAAAAAGTTGAAAATAGAGCTACCCTACGACCTAGCAATTGCACTACTAGATATTTACCCCCAAAATACAGATGTAGTTAAATGAAGGGGCACATGAACCCCAATGTTCATAGCAGCAACGTCCACAATAGCCAAACTGTGGAAGGAGCCAAGATGTCCTTCAACAGATGAATGGATAAAGATGATGTGGTCCATATATACAATGGAGTATTACTCAGCCATCAGAAAGGATGAATACCCACAATTTGCACTGATGTGGATGGAACTGAAGGGTATTATGCTAAATGATATAAGTCAATCAAAGAAAGACAATTATCATACGGTTTCACTCACTTGTGGAATATGAGAAACAGTGCAAAGGGTCATAAGGGAAGGGAGAGAAAACTGAATGGGAAGAAATCAGAGAGGGAGACAAACCATAAAAGACTCTTAACTCTGGGACACAAATTGAGGGTTGCAAGCAGAGGAGGGTGGGCATTAAGGAGGCCACGTGATGTGATGAGCCCTGGGTGTGCAACTGATAAAGTACTGAACACTACACCTGAAAATAATGATGGAGAACATGTTGGCTAATTGAATTTAAAATTTTTTTAAAAGAAAACCTCTAATTTCTTTCTCTGCCCCTTTGATATACAAATCTTTTTAAAGACCTCTTTCTTGCCCTTTTTTCAATCCAGGAATATCTACATATAGGGGTTAGAGCCACCTTTTTGAAATATTAACATCAAGGGGTATCTCTAAGTTTCCACGAGAGGGTAGCAGCCCAATTTCCATGGGCACTTTGCTCCAAATAAAATGGCCTTCTGTCACGAAGATAAGAGAAAGTTTACTTGTCCTTTGGGCAAGGCCAATTAGCAAACACAAATGGGCTATGATCCCACCATATCCCAGGGATTCAAAGCTTCCCAGCATTTGTTTCAGCAGAGTTGAATTCAGATTTCAGTTCTGGTGCCTCTCCCCTACTGCAACAGCCTTGAATGAAGTTTTCATAGTCTGCTTAAAAAAAATTATATATATACACACAGACACACACATATATAGGTAGATATAGATATATATGTATATGTACACATATATGTATATAAACATTTAGAATGCCTGCTACAAGGCATAAAATTATAATAAACACATATGTAATATAATTTTGAGAGGAAAAGATTTGAAACAAATTAGCATTCAGTTCTAGTGTTCTATATACAGGGATTTATAATACTGGTCTCTATTTTGGGTTTTTATTTACTCAATTTTTTTAGCAAGATGTATAAAATTCAGCTAAAAGAAAGTAAAATATTTTACCCCCAAAAAAGTAATAAAATACTGTTCTAAAAGTTTAGATTAAAACTTCAACTTTTAGTAGGATGTAATAATTGAGTCTACTAAAACAACTAGAAAAATGGACCAAATATATGTAGCAATGGATTTCAGACACTGGACAATAAGGAGCACGGGGCAGTGGTCCTGGAGGAAAGAGAAACTAATGAAGTGAGCCCTGTGATTGTTCCAGGTCATTCCCTGGTAGCAGTTCCCAGACCACAAAATAGGGGAAATCCAAATGGAGCTCAACATTCTGAGTTGAACAGATGGAGACTGTAGCTCAAAGAAGTCAAAGTCACTAAAATTTATATGAAGGAACACTGGAGGGGATAACTGCCCAGAGAAAGAGTACCAGAAAGAAGATCCTCAAGTTTTTGGCTGAATATAGTTATCCACATATGCATGACCTGTAACTCTACAAGGAAATAAATCAAACTTTTGAAGCTCAAATTGGCTTAGGAATAGTTCATATTACCACCAGCCACAGTAGGGAGATCTCATAATATATGGGGCATCAGAGAGTGTACTCAGCAGGGTATCATCTTTGTAGTGAGACCAACTAACCCTTAAGACTGCTCTGAACTCATCCTAATAAGACATAAAAGTAAGCCTTAAGAAAACTGATCTAATCCAAGTAACTTAACCATGTGATGGAAGAAAGTCCAACATTTTCTAAAGGATTATAAAATCCAGGAGTCAATGGCATAAAACTGATGAGGTCTGGTGTCCAATCCAAAACTATCAAGTATATAGATAGGCAGGAAAATATAACTAATAACCAAGAAAAATAGTCAATAGAAACAGACCCAGAAATTAAAGAATTGATAGAACCAGCAGACAAGAATATCAAAACACCTAGTATAATTAGTATGTCCAAAAATGTAGAGAAAAACATGAATATGGTAAGGTAACAAAGGAAACACACACACACACACACACA
>ML102090.1:0-94852 GCA_003697995.1 Taxidea taxus jeffersonii | reverse complement strand
CCCCCTCCTTTTTTTTTTTTTTTTTAAGATTTTATTTATTTATTTGACAGACAGAGATCACAAGGAGGCAGAGAGGCAGGCGGGGGGCGGGAGGGGGGCGGGGAGCAGGCTCCCTGATGAGCAGGGAGCCCGATGCAGGGCTTGATCCCAGGACCCAGAGATCATGACCTGAGCCGAAGGCAGAGGCTTGACCCACTGAGCCACTCAGGTGCCCCAACCCCCTCCTTTCTAAAAGTGTTCCCTTTAGCCAGTTATTGGCTAGAAGTAAATCACATGGTTATTCCTAGCTGCAAAGAATAAAAAAGGAAAAGAATAACAGATTGGCTTAGAACGATCTTGATCCATGGTCAGGTATGAGCTTGATGTTGCCCAAACATGTCAAATTCTACTGGCAAAAAAAATCAGGGAAAATGGACAGGCCATGAAAATTTTCTTTCTTTTTTCTCCACTGCCCCCTTTTATTAAGATTTTATTTATTTATTTGTCAGAGACAGAGCAAGCATAGAAGCAGGGGAAGTGGTTGGTAGAGAGAGAAGTAGGCTCCCTGCAAGCAGGGAGCCCGATGCAGGACTCTATCCCAGGACCCTGGAATCATGATTTGAGCTGAAGGCAGTTGCCAAGCCCACTGAGCCACCAAGGTGTCCCTAAAAATTTATTTGTTTAGTGATCTACTGCAACAAAATTTGGTGCTAGGATTACATATCTTTAACATTAAGTGATAAACACTATTTTTTAAATAAAATACCTTTCCAAAATTCCCTTAAAATTTGGATGATAAAGTAAAAAAATCTAAATTAAAATATATTTCCACTATTTCTTGTACTTAAAAAATCCACATGTCACTTTTTATTTTCAAATTAGCACACTCAATGATACAAAGTTCACTATTTGGAAAATTTTATTAAAGGCTACTAGGAGTAAATAATTGAATATGAAGTTTGTGTGAGAGTTACTTTTCAAATAACTAGAGAGAAATTATTTCCGCTGATGTTTTCTCATAAAAAGTTTCTTAATTAAATAAGTATCATTTGGAAAATTTTAGGAGTAGCATGTCTTAGTTAATATCACTCTATGTTTTTATCTCATTTACCATCATTTCACTTTAATGTAATGATAGTGTGGATAAGTTAACATGGATATGACTGGAAATAAAAACAGCCTGCCTATTTTTAAATATATGGCCCTAAGATAGAATCTCTTTTTAAGAAATCAAATTATAGTGCTTAAACTAATATAATTCTTATACCCCTCTAGAACAAGTTGAATGAATTAATTGATGAGACAACCTCTGGCATATGCATGAGAGTAACACAGAAACAGTTGCTTGTCAGACACAGGGGCATTAATTCACGTATGCCAGGACCATAGAACCAGCCATAACCACTTGGAAAGCAGGCTAAAGAAATACTTAACTGTGGCTAAGTTCTATGCATGCCTTTACGACAACCACACCTTGTCATGAACTGTTTCAAACTGAATTTTAATTTGGTTTACTTTTTTTTTTTAATTTTCTCTTTGGTACTTCAGATCATCAATCTCTTTTGGTATTATTCTGATTTAGTGAAATTTGACAGGAAGAGGCTTTTTAAAAAATTATTTAATTCCAGTTAGTTAAGATGTAGTCTAATATTGGTTTCAGTGTACAATTTAGTGATTCAGCATTTCCATACAATACCTGGTGCTCATGACAAGTGCACTCCTTAATCCTCATCACCTATTTAACCCATTCTCTCGCTCACCTCCCCTCTGGTAATTACCATCAATGTGTTCTCTATAATTAAGAGTTGGTTTCTTGGTTTGTCCTCTCTCTCTTTCTCTTTTTTTTTCCCTCTGCTTGCTTGTTTCTTAAATTTCAAATATTAGTGAAATCATATGGGATTTGTCTTTCTCTGTCTGACACATTTCACTTAACATTATAGTTCCTAGCTCCATCCACATGAGTTGTGGCTTTTTTTTTCTTTTTACTATCGAAGTATGTACTGTTCCTTTCCTTTTACATCTATTTTCATTAATCTCCATCTTTCCCACTCTTTCTCATTTCACACTTAAGTTCTGTCCTTCTCCATTAAAAAAAAAATCATTTTATTTTTCCCAACATGAGTTTTAAAATGCTAGTGGTCCCTAAGAAAACGCATTCTAGTTCTGGAATCTTTGGTTCTCTGGTGTACAAATTTGTAAATTATAAGTTTATGGTTCCTACCTTTACAGTACAATGCTTTGCATATGCACATAAAGAGCAGAAATCAACCCACAAGAGTTACCTAAGAATTATATGGAAGTTTTTAAAATGATATTCAGAGTGATTGTGTTAAAATTATCTTCCAGGGGAAAAGTGAATTATAACATTCATTTTCCGGTTATTTCCTATACTTTCAAGCATGACAGTATAAAATTGTTCAACTAGGATTGGTTTTATATGTGATCCAGTTTTACTCCATTGGACACATGCTGAATTTAAAATATTAGGTAGTAAAAAACAGTAAGTACTGAATTCATCTAGTTTGCTAATACTGAGGCAAAGCTCTACTGGATAAATATAGAGAAAGATTAGATTCATTTACCCAAGTAGTACCTATAAGGAAAGCTGTAATGGTTGAATTATGAGAAAAAAAAAAAATAGGTTCCTTTCTTTTTCAGTCTGAGTCCACATTAAATCAATTAAACATATAATAGAACATTTAAGGGAATATAATTTGGTTATTGGGTTGAAGCATGACTGAAAACAAACTGTATAAGCTTAGAATAACTGATACTTAGGATATTCAATAGATTGTTTTTATTTCTAATGCAAATGATTGGATTCGAATCTCTTCACAAGTATACGAATCTAAACTTCAGTTTAGATCCTGAAGAAATATTTGAGGTCAACTAGGAAACATGTTAATTTATCAAATGAGGTCCTTAAAGTTCATGAGTATTAATTTCATAGGGATTCATGACTAAATGGTGGCCAAGCCGTAACAATAATTCATATACTGGTGTTTCTAGAATTTGAAGTTTTCCTGATGATGTTTTAGAAAAAACATCCTTATTATAAAATAACTGAGATGGCATATTTTAAATCGCCTTGCATACCAGAAAGATAACATTATTATTACTATAATTTACAGCATTAATGGCATATGAAATAAAAAGTTTTGTTGTAAGCACTGAAGAAAATATTAATACTTGGTGGTTTATTTATACACACACACACACACACACACACACACACACAAAGTGTGACCAGAAAACACCAAACTGGCCAACTGGTACAAAGCTGGAGTTGTAAGTCTTATTCAGAAATTTACAAGAGGGGGCACCTGGGTGGCTCAGTGGGTTAGAGCCTCTGCCTTCAGCTAGGGTCATGGTCTCAGGGTCCTGGGATCGAGCCCCACGTCGGGCTCTCTGCTCGCTGGGGAGCCTGCTTCCTCCTCTCTCTCTGCCTGCTTGTGATTTCTGTCAAATAAATAAATAAAATCTTTAAAAAAAAAAAAAGAAACTTACAAGAGTCCTTCTAAAAATTTAAGTGGGAGGAAGGGGAGAAAGATGCAAAAATATGTTAAGAAATTAGCATCTCAGCATCTGGCTATATTTGGATTTTATGGTTAAACAGAAAGTTAAAGTTGGCTTTCAATAAATGAACCAAGATGGTGAAAGAAGGAAGTTAACTTATGAAGACAACCAAATGACAAGATTAAACCTATTGATTTTGAGGTGCTTACAGAATCCATATGATCAGTCTGTTGATGCATTTAATCTTTGGATAGCATAACAGAGATATGATTTGTCCTTGTACATTAAACTTCATTGTGCTCACTATTTCACAAGAGTCAATAGGCAGGGAACCTATACAGTCATGTGAAGAAAACAAAATAAATAATTCTAAGAAAGACCAAATAGATGGAGATGAAGAAAACAGGAAAGGAAGCAGAGAATGACAAAACAAAGAAAGAAAAGAAAATTCAGAAAGCCAAGAAGGTACAAATGTTTTAATGATGTTCCACAATTATCAGCAGATAAGAAAATATGTAGAATGCTAATAAATGAGATAACTTCTCCAATACTGTTAGTTCTAAAATTATAAAAATTGACATGGTAGCTTGGAACTATTGTAGCTTTTGTTTTTTATCATTATTTATGACAGTGGATATTCAGGGATTTTGAATGTAAGTCCTTGAATCCTACTTTTGTAGGAATTCCTCTATATTCTGGATATTTTAAGCCATATAATATCAGTCAGGCTACTGTGTGTATTACCTGAAAAAAAATTAGTTTTGAAGAAACTGTATTTTCCTCACACTACAGCATCCTAGCAAACTCAAAAATGGTAACTTTGTTTTTTAGTTCAAAACTCACACAATGGCAATCAGATAGCTAGTTTTATATTAAGATTAGAGGAAATGTTTTCATTTTCAGAATATGTGTTTAATTATCTGAAATCCTGAACTACACAAGTAGCAATTTCTAAATATGGTAGCATATGGAGAACTTGTTCATAAAAACTGTATTTACAATGAACAATATTTTTCTTTGATTTAAATGATAGACAGTAAAACTTTTACTAATAGCATTATCAACTATGTTAACCTTTCTCAGTGAGAAAGTAAAACAGGCACTTGTGCTTTTGTATAATTAAGTGAATGTATAAAAGAACCCCTTTTTTCCTTGAAGAGTATCTGAACCAAGCTAAGGCAGCTTTCCTGAACTGTTGATAGCTACCAATATATTTCAATAAATTAAGAATTCTTTGAGTTAACCTTGACCAAAAAAATCTAATCATAATTCATAAATTTGATTTTCATTGCTCATAATATAATTTCAATGCTTATACCTTATATCACAGTATATAGTGAGAAAATTAGAAGATATTTTACAACATCTCTGTCACATGTCCCATCTATGTAGCAAAATAACATTTTAATTAGGTATAAATAATTTGCCAAGGAGCAAGTTCATAAAATCAGTTCTTATTTCTCATAAAGTCTCAAAGTTATCAATTTATAGAATTCCAAAATAAGAGTTCCTTGAAATACTTGATTAAAAGTTTAAATCTAATCAACATTATGCACTGAAAATACTGTTTTTCCAAGAATTTGAGATCTTTCCTACAGACAAGAATACTAAGTGATTCTTTGATAATATCAATACAAACAATTCCTTGATAATTGTAATGGTTAATTTTATGTGTCAACTGGGCCACCAAATGCCCAGATCTTTGGGTAATTATTATTCTGGTTATGGTCATGAGGGTATTTCTTGATAAGATTAACGTTTGCATTTGCAAATTGAGTAAAGCAGGTTTGGGGGTTGGGGGGTGTGTGGGTAGACATCTGATCTGATGAAGGCATAAATTGAACAAAAAGATTGAGGAAGAAAGAAGTTGTTGTTTCTGCCTGTCTTCCAGGTGAGAAATTCTTCTTCTCCAGCCTTTGTACTAGAACTCAGATTGGAATTTACACTATCAGTTTTCCTGGTTCTCAGGCCTTCTGACTCAGACAGAACTATCTACTATTGCTTTGCTGCTCTCCAGCTTGCAGACTGCAGATCTTGGGACTTCTCAGCTTTTACAATCTAGTGAACCTACTTCTTATAATATCTTTGTACACATCTATTTATCTGACTATCTAATCTATCCACATTTATATCTATCTATATTCTACTATTCTGTTTCTCCGGAGAATTCAGACTAATACAGTGTTTGGTACGAGAGCGTATCTAGAAGAACCCAATTTTAAAGGTGAGTTTTCTGAATCGGTTCTAGAGTTCCTAAAATTGACTCTGTAGTCTGATTAAAGATGCTAAAAACTCTATTTCACATAGAAAAGAGAGTGCTGATAGTCCATGCCATAGATCAGGCAACAGAGATACACAAAATATCTCCATCGGATATTCCTAATCAATTGCTTACAACAATCAAGGACTGGGTAAAACTGCACATTGTAGTTTGGGACATTTTTGGAAAACTAACAAATACATTGAGGCTCAGTGGTTGTTTCTAACATCACTGGAAAAAGTGGTGAAAGAAAACGATAAAATATATGCAGCACATATATCTTTTAGAGGAAGCATTTCTAGAATATATAAAGAACTTATAATAAGAAGGCAAACATTTTCTTCTTAAGATTTTATTTATTTGAGGGAGAGAGAGCACAAGCAGGGCGAGGGATAGAGGGAGAGAGGGAAAAGCAGACTCCCTGCTGAGCAGGGAGCATGATTGTGGGGTTCTATCCCAGGACCCCTGGGATCATGACCTGAGCTAAAGGCAGCCCCTTAACCAACTGGGCCACCAAGGCACCCTGAAGGTAAACATTTTTTAATTTGCCAAATTTTGAAACTGAAAATTGACAAAGGTGGTTATGCAGATATAAAATAAGCACATGAAAATATGTTCAAAATCATTACTACAGGAGGAAATGCAAATTAAACTGCAAAGAATTACTATACTCAACTGATAAAATGGTTAAATTTTAAAAAGATGCCCATAGCAAATGCTGCATAGGTGTGAAACAACAGCTGGTGGGAATACATAACAATATAAGCATTTTGGAAAAATGTTAGGCAGTTTTTCAAAAAAGTTAAATATGTACTCATCATATGACTCAACCATTACACTCTTGAGCAATTAGCAAAGGAAAATGAAACCATATGTGTATAACCTGTATATGAAATTTCATAGCAGCTTTATTTTTAGTAGCCACAATCTGAAAAAAAAAAAAAACTGAATAAATAAGTGGCTGAAAAAATGTAAGTGTTCAAGAGGTGAGTGAAAGATGATCTACATACTATTTCACATGAGAGTACTTTTTTTATTCTAAAAAATATATGAAATACAGATATTGCATAATGGATGAACCTCAAAATAATTATGTTGAATTAAAGGAGCCAGATAATCAATCAATATTATAGGAATCAATTAATATAAATTCTAGAAATCTGAAAATAATCAATATGGACAGAAGGGATGGTTGTTTGGGGACGAGAAATGGGAGGAGAGAAGGACAGATTACAAGGATACATGAACAAATATTTATGAGTTTTGGATGTCTTGATTATTTTGATTTTGATAGTGGCTTCATTGATATTTGCATATGTCAAACACACTAAATTACAGTATTAAAATATGTGATTTATTATACAGCAATTACATACCAGTAAAGCTCTTAAAATTATTTTCTCAGTGAGGCTATCTTATACCACTATATGTAAAATTTCACTTACCTTCTTGACATTTCTAGTCCCCTTTATTTTGTTTATTTATATTACCTTAAAATTTATCACTACTAAAAACATGTAATTTATTATGTCAACTTGCTTACAACTAGGCATATATTCTTATCTGTTTTGTCCGCTGATTTATTTCTACTGACTAGAAAATTCCTCACCCAGAGTAAATGCAAACCTAGTATTTGTTTAATGAATAAATAAGTGGCTGAACAAGAGGTATGAAAAATTTATGGTATTAATTATATGTCACAGTGGGGTCAATGGATGGATGGAGTTGGATTGCTAGCAGTATTGTGAGGGAAACCTAAGAGGATGCCTCAAAGATATATGATTGAATAATTACTGGAAATATTATATTATTGACAAATGATAATGTCTAAATTTAGACCACAGGGCTGAATTACTAGGAAAGGTGGGGGAAGCAATATTTGAAGGGAAAGAAATAAAAGGAGGCCACAGTTTTGGAAGTATTTTCATTGTTTTTGATATCAAATTTAGGAGAAATTTAGTTGGAAAGAATTATAGTATGCCAAGAGCTACTAACTTCAAAGGAATAAAGTAGACTCTATGGTAACAGATTTCTGCAACAGGTAGGTACCTCAGTGGATAAGCTGATACCATGAGATTCGGAGTTTCCTGGCTTTAGGAAGAAAAAACATCTGCAAACAAAACACAGTTGCTACAAGCAACCTACTCAAATTTTAGATAGCAGAAGAAAGAGTCACATCCTGAGAAGGCTGTGAGGGAAATGATGTCTAAAGAAAAACCAGAACACAGTGAAAGGGAGAAAGCCAAGGGATCATTCTGAAAAGAGGTTAAGGGTATAGAAGATTTGGTTGATGACTGACTTTGAAGACTATTTACAGAGCTCTGCTCAGATTTAAGGGAAATTTATAAGGGAAACTGAAGGGACAACAGGACTGAATAGATTCTACAAGCCCATGAAAGACATCACTGTAGGAGAGGGCTAACAGGAGCTTTGGCCTTCAATAGAGGAATAGGCCAGGTCAAACACCATCCCTGCAAGGTCACAGGCAGGGGATCATATATCCTGACCTCACTTTTCACACACTCTGATTTCCAGATGGTAGCTTCTAATGACAAAATCCAAATAGAAAAAATAGGGAACAAAAGATCGTGATTCTTGAATTATGGAAAGGTCAGCCTCCTGAGGCAGGTAACAATGCAGAAAGGTAGAGAGTGAATTTGGAGGAGCAAGTGATGACTTTGTAGTAAAGGATCTTTCTGTGTTCCTCAATGATAGGACTCAAGTTTAAAAAGATGTTAATTCTTCCTGAATCATTTCAAAAACCAGTAGAATTTCTTTTAAAAATTACATTTGTATTTCACTTTGAATAACACATTTGTCTAAAATATTTTTAGAAAATTCCCTGATTTGTTGACTCGGAAAACCAAGTAAAGAACAATATTTGCCTTACTAAAGATGTCCTATGACATTACAGTAACAAAATTATTTTGGGACTATTTAAGAACACATGGTATATGCCACAATAATAGAATAGAGACCATAAAGATAGACTATGTATGTATGAAAACTGGATGTATGATAAATTAGGAATGTCTAATAGATAAGGAAGAGATGGAATGTGTTTTATACAGTTCTTAAAAAAATTGCTCACCCAATGTGAAAAATTAATGTTAACCTTAATAAACTTCTCAGCTCCTGCTTCATTTTCAGGAAGCTTGAAAATGATATTGTCCTCTCATTTATAACATAGAAAGCCAGAATGATACACAAAACACAACTCTTCTTAAACCAATGAGAAAACTGAGATCATAGGACAATTAAAGAACCTGAAATTTAAGGAAAGAAAGATAATTCCAAAGGAAAGATGTTGAGTGTGATCTGGGGCAATGCTGACATCCAGACAGCATGGAAGTCAAGAAGAGAATTCAACTAAAATTTATAATGAATTGCTCAAAGCCAAGTGTGGGCTAGACTAACATTATAGAAATCCTGGAAGTCACAGACACAGACTGAACTTGTATCCATTTTTAGTCTCTTCACCACAAACTTGATTTTCACAAGAAAGACTGGGAGCTGAACAGGAGTCCCGAGAAAGTCTCTGCCATGGTGTCCTCTTGGGTTGGTAAGTAATAGCTGTAAAAGGAAAAAGATGAAGCCCCCCCTGGGCTCTCCCATGTTCCCTATGAACAAAAGCTCCAAGCTATTCATGAAAGTGACACAAACCTGCTGTCCATAGGGCACAAGTGAAGACCCAGTGGAATGTGGAAAGGTTCTGGGCCCAAAATATGAGAGGTCTTTTAAAGTAGGGGGAAGGGTAGGTAGAGTCGCTTAGAAAGGCCCACTCCTGGTACCAAGGGCTGCAGTTCCTGCAAGAAGGTGAAACCAAAACACTACCACAGAGAATGCATCCTCTCCTTTCACTCCTTACTACCAACTCCAGGCTAACAAGTATAAAATAACAATTAATGGTAGTTAATTGTTAGGGAAGTTAGAGAGGAAAGAGATGTTCCCTGGGGAGGAATTACAAAGGGAAGTCCTAAAGCTGAGGGTAGAGCAAACATTAAGAACAATTCATGGACAAACCAGCCCCTATACATATTACAAGGAAACTCTAGAAATATTTAAAGCCTGTGGGGCCCTGAGGGTTGTAATAGCAACAACAAAATCTAAATGCTGCTGAAATCCTAACTTAATTGACTAAAACCACAGAGTGGCAATATTTATAAAGGTGGATAAGGCCAACAAGTGGGCTCTGACAACACAGGAATTTTCATGTATTCTAGAAGACACACAGACATTTGCATTCATGTAACTTTATGGTCTACCTCTGAGAAAAATGTCTAACAAAGGTCCATAAAAAGAATATTCACTAATTGTAGTAACGGGGAGTTGAGGAAAACTGGTTTCCTTCAGTAGGGCAACTGATAAAGGAAGGTGGGTTCATTTACCCCATGAAATATGTACTTGTTAAGAGCAAAATGGGTATCTATAAAGATTGGTGTTTAAATCTTAAACGTATAGTGCCAAGATAAAGGGAAAAAGATATCAATAGCAGGATATAATTTTTTAAATAAAATTCCATGCACATAAACAAATTAAATATAAAAACTAAATATTTAATGAGGACATATATCAGTAAAATGACACCCACCCACAAAGGCCATTAGAATGGATGATTATATGTGGGTATAGGACTAGGAAATTAAGAATAATACATAGAATACATAGAAAAATATACAAATAAAATAGGAGTGGACCTCTTTTGAGGACTGATGTCAATTCACTGCTATCAGTACAGGAGAATAATTAATTTAAATATTTGACTTTCAGTTAAATGATCATATAAACATAATAAAACCTGCAGTGGTCACTAAATGCATGGAGTTCTCTCTAGTTTGATTACAGAAAAATATCTAGAAGTACCTAAGACAACTTTGTGTGTGTGTGTGTGTGTGTGTGTGTGTGTGTGTGAGAGAGAGAGAGAGAGTGTGTGTGTGTGTGGTTTAAAGAAGATGTATCAGTCATCTACTATTTAGAGGTTTTTTTCCTTAATTGACATCTAATACCATTTACTTACCTCAAAAGACATTTAAATAGATAGCATTTTTCAAGACACAAATTCAACTTTAGTAAGATTCATATTTACAAAGAAGAAATAATAAGACAATAGAAGTAATGGTTTTCAAATTTTTCCTGACTCTGGAAACCCTAGAGAATAAATCACAATCTTCTTTCCTTGAGAACATAAAGTAACAAATCTGATGAGTGTTACAATGATAGTTTAAATACTATAAATGAAACTGATGGAAAGATCTTCCTTTGAAGGCACTCATAGTTTCATAGAGTTTCCTGGCTTGCTGATAGGCTTACTCAAACAAAATAGTGACATGTGGGACTGGGAAGTCCTAAATATTAGACTCAATTTTCATTTACATATCAGTGTACAGATGCATGTTTTTTCCCAAATAAAAAGCAGCACTTAGTAGCATTATCTCAGTATTATCCACAGAGGAAGTCATGGACCATGAATGTCTGGATATGCCAAACAAAGCCCCAGGATATTTATCTTGAATTTTCATTAAGGAAAAAATGACTTTTTTAAAAAAGATTTATTTGTTTGAGAGAGAGAGAGAGAGAGAGAGAGCACGAGCACAGAGGGAAGGGCAGAAGGAGAGGGACAGAATCTCAAGTAAGCTCCTTAGTGAGCACAGAGCTAATGCAGGCCTTGATCTCATGACCCTGAGATCATGACCTGAACCAAAATCAAGAGTCTGATGCTTAACCGACTAAACCACCCAGGAACATCTGGGGAAAAATGGACTCTTCTGTCAGTTACTGATTTCTGATCATCCCATCATCCAATCATCTGTTATCACATATGGCTAAGTCCTTCTCATTGTTTCACCAATAGCTATATGTACTAGTTTAAATTTAAATCACTTCAATTAAGTAAAATTTAAAGTCAATTCTCCAGTCACACTAACCACATTGCAAATATTCATGAGTCACATGTGGCTAGTGGCTACCAAATGGATAGCTCAACTTTAGATCATTTCCATCATCACAGAAACAACACTGTTGCAAAGTGTACACAAAAATAACTGGTTGCTAAAATGAGAAAGCATCTTTATGCTTTTTGGAAAGCATCTTTAATGCTGATAAGGTAAAGAAATATTCTAAGAATCTGTGGTCTATAATTTTTGTGTTAGTGTCTGACATGGAAACAGCCGTCCAAAACAAGGGTGGGTTATACAGATCCAAATAGCACACGCAATTCAATGACAGAAAACTAATCAAAGGAAGATGAAATGTACTTAAGAGACATAAGCACACAGAATGGGGAAGCTTGTATGACATAATATATATACATATATATGCACATATGTATATAGTGTGGAGATTTATGTATTCAAACAAAAATCTTCAAATGTATTTCCTAAAAAGAGATACAGTAACACTATGTAGTAAATCTTAGGTAACACTAAAAATAAGTAAAACTTTCCATACGTAACAAAAAGTTTTTAAAAACAAATTTTATTTAAAAAGTACCATTATCAAACTTTTCACACTTTGATGAAAGTTTTAATGTTACCAATTTTTCAATGTACTTATGTACATAGTAAGATTTCAGTGCAATACTGTTATTAAATATATGTCACCTTTTCTGGTTTCCTTTCTCAGCCTCATCTGTAAGCAAATTTGATCACAAAGGCAACCTCCTACAAAAAAAACCCTGCAAATTGTTTCATTGTTGTTGCTTTCTTGACTCACATTTTCTTGTTGCATTACATATAAAAATTAATTTGCAGCTGAGTCCAATTACTTATGAAATCATTTTTATTTTATTTATTTAAAATGTTTTGGTTCTAAAGGGAGTTGGTTGGCATCCAGAAAAAAGAAAAGTATGTAAACCAATACTGTCTGAATTAACATTTAGTCAAATAATAATTAAAAAAATATTGAAGCCAGTGGTTGGACTCATAATGACTAACTAAATATACAGAAGATAATTTTAAGTATAGAGACATTATAAATATTATGGTTAAGATTTAAGAAATATGCTAAAAGCAAAGAGGAAATAAGATAACTAGAAAACAACACGGCAATTAAAGCATGAAACTGCTTACAATTGTCTAGATTTTGTTTGGTAGGTCTTATGTGGGATCTGCCCATGTCATGCAATTATTTTCTTGATCCAGCTGGGGTAAAGTCTGGTCTCTTTCTGTGCCAGTTTCCTATTTACTGTCTCTCAGCTCCGAATTCACATTTCGTTTTTTGCTATATGATGTGGGTGCTGTGTCATTGAAACAGTTCTCCTTTGCCAGCAAAATGTTAAGCTTTGTTAGTGGAGATTATGAGAAAGACATAAAAAAAAAAAGAAGGGTTTTCTCTCCTTTTTCCAATGCACTCACTTGGCTGGCTCCTGCAGCATACACAGCTTCCCTACCACCTAACTCTTGCAGTGTGGGTAGCTTTTATGGCATCCAACACCTTTAGTACATGGTGCTCAGCAGTACCCAGAAAGCAACAGCTTCCCTTGATATGTGCCCTGCCAAGGTAGCTTTGTAGCAAAGTATCCCTAGTTTCTCTAGCACCCTGAGAGGAAGATCCAGAGAACAGATTCCCAATTAGCTAAGCAGCAAGCATCACAACTTCTTTGCTCCTCGTGAGGCCCCACCCTGCCATCTCCAGCAATTTCTGGATCTGAGCTTTGTTCTTTATCTTTTATAGTTATTTTTATTTTATTAGCTATTCCCTTATTACTCAAATCCCCTGCTATAGTTAATAATTCTTTATATTGACCTTTCCCTGTTAAAATTATTGTGTAGTTTCTTTCCCCTGACCAAACTATGACTGATATACCATCTAAAGCCATTTATTTCTGGAGGGTTATTAAGACTCTTAGTTTTACATTTCCTGATATAATGGCAGTCTGTGTCTTATATCTTTTCAGCTAGGACACATTTAGCCATGGATCAATACTCTGAAGATTAAGTGCTGCTTTAGTGTTCAAAAGTATTTAATAGGGTCTTTTCCAACATGATTCTAAGGCATTTTCCTGTTCTGGTATATTTTCAGAAGACAAATTCTTTAGTCTTAGGTCCTTTAGAACTGACTGCAAGAATGTGAAGGAACAAAGTTTGTACCTGCTGATGACAAAACCAGATATGCGCATGAGTCCTATGCAAAATTTGTGATGTATTCCTGAGAAAAATAAGAGTCTAAAATCAGGAGTGCAGCAGCCAGTCTTACTGAATGATTTCTGTCAAACCTGATAGTGAAAGTCATGAGCCCTGGAGAGTGTGGGACCCATGGAGATGAAGGCCAGAGACAGCACTCTTGGCCAAGGAAGCCCAAGAGCATAAGCTAACTTTGCTAACATAGTTTAAAAATGTCACTAGTTCTCTTTCCTTTCCTAAGTATTAAGAGTGATAGAAATAATGAAGTCTCTTAGTAGGTGGTAAGACTTTTCAAATTTCCCTCTTAAAAATCCCAATAAAATGAATGTCTATTAAAAAAGGAAAAGAATGTCTATAACTGGAGACTTAGTTTGAAACTACTCAGCCTCAAACAAAAAATCAAGTCAAAGTTTGCTTCCATCAGACTCAGAGCTCTCCAGAAAAGAACTGCATTAGCTTGAAAATAAGAAGGGGGGGAAAAAAAAAAAAGCTTATTTTCAAAACCCATAGCAGGTGGGTGGTTGTTGAAACCTATTTGGAGATGTTCAAAGAACTGAGGTTTGGATGACTATCCATTTTCACCTTTACACTTTTGTTGGGATAATTATTGTGACAAATGATACATATATCAAGAGACATCAGCAACCCTAATGTCAAATTATGTTCCTCTCAAAATTTCCATGTTGAAGGTTTAACCTCCAGTACTTCTGAATGTGACCTTATCTGAAGATATGGTTTTTACGGAGATAATCAAGTTAAAATGAGGCCATTAGGATAAGCCCTAATACAACAAGTAATGTTTCTATATAAGGGAGAAATCTGGACACCGAGAAGGAAGATGGTGTGAAGGTACAGGAAGAAGATGGCCATCTAAAAGAAAAGGAGAGAGTCCTGGAACAGATGCTTCTCTCCTTCCTAGGACTAATAAACCCTGTCAATACCTTGATTTTATATTTCTAGCCTCCAGTTGTATAAGCCACCCAGTCTTTGGTACTTTGTTATGGAAGTCCTAACAAACTAAATAAACCATGTATGTCTTTCTAGTTTACTATACATACTGTGATCAATAAATGACACATTATATTGCTTTGCATATTCTAAACACCATAAAAATGGTACACTTTCATTTACCTTTCTCTGGTTAATGAGATATATCTTGGAATATTGTTTTGGCTCATATATTTCCAATGGTATATCATTGCACTACCTTCCCCACTTTCTTGTATGTTGAGATGGTGGGCATAGTTTTGCAAGTGAGGAGCAGTACAATTACATTAGCATAAAAGCAATTTAAGCTTTTAAGAATTTACAGGAATTGGACTTGGCCTCCACTTAGAAAACCTGTGGGAAGTTGATACTGTGTGTAAGTCTTCCTACTGGAGTGAGGGATACTCATAATTTCTACAAAAACTGTTTGTAGACACAGCCTCTTGGGTAGTCCAGGGCAGACAGTTTGGGTAGGTGGCAGGGGGTGCAGAGGGACAGTCCCTGGATCCAGGTTAACCCACTGACAGGTAGACATGAAAGAATTCTCAATGGATTTAAAGCAGGTAAACCTGTTTGTCTTTCCACATGCTTATAAACAGAAAGCTATTTTGACCTGAATGTCTCCTAAAATTATGAGTATTATTTAAAGTTTAAGTGCATTGTCTTGTTGACTGCATTGGGTAAAGCTTTCTCATGATACAATGTAAATATTGGCTACTTCTATATCTCCTATTCTCCTAGAATACCTTACTCTATTCTGATTTCTTCTTCATGCATTTTAAATGCAGACATGATCTTTTTCTTTTCATTGCTAACTTTTATTTTCATTACTCTTCTCATTAGTATCTTCAGTGTTCTGTATTACCTTTTTCATTTTTTATTTTATTTCTGCAATTTTTAATTCTTTTTTCCCCTGATTTCTATTACTTTACATTTTGTCACCTATTTTTTCCCATCTTTTATCTTCTCTGTCTTCTTGTCATAGAGGTTTGTGTTTTCATAGTGTGAAATATTCCGATGACTGTTTTATTAACATGGTAATACTGTCTCAGTTTTTGTCCATTTACCTTAAGTGCTTTTCAGCTGTTATTTGTTTTGCATTTCAAAATAATATCTCCATGTTGATGGTATTTTTTTTTCCTTTTTAAAATAATTATCCTTGAAGCAGGAGAAATTTCCTCAAATTATGCATTCACAACCTTCTTGGATAAGGGTGAAGGAAAAATCTGGTTTTCAAAAGGCTAGTATTTTCCTTTTGTGTTACACTTTTGTTTCTCAGAGTATTTATATTTTATTTCTCCCTAGACAACTGAGACAGGAGCTGAGCATTTTACCCAACAGAAAGTCTTTGCTTCTCTACCCTTCTACCCCCAAATTCAGTGCCATGGAGACGTGACTGCATCCTGAAAATACAGTTTGCCTCAAATATTCTCATTGGCCTATCCCAGTGTCTCTCAAAATTTAATGTGAGTGCACACCATTTAAGCATTTTGCTGCAATGTAGATTTGGTCTAAGTATGGCTCAGAAATTGTGATTTTGAATTCCTAACCATCTCCATAGTGATGCTGACACTTTGCTTCTCAGACCACATGTACAGTAGCAGGAACTTAGTTTAGTCTGATTTTTGGCACCAATTGGTTCTACAAAAGACACTACAAAATGATTTTATACCCCTTTGTCCAAGTATTTTGGAAATTATATCTCACTACATGTAGCCTGCCTTTTGCAAGTTTATTTCTCCAGCTTTTTCTAAGAGTGGCATCCATGGCATTTGCTCTCCATTTCCTTCAATGCACATTAACTGTTCTTTGGTTAGCCTTGTACCTTGTTTGTGCTTGTTAACTCTGTGTACACTAAATGAGAAATTTGTGTTTTTATTCTCCTTTCTTATTTTGCATGATTTCTAGGGACACTAAAATAATGCTTAAATTACATCCTGCCTTAAAACCTGAATTCTTTTTCAGTTTTATAACTGAATTTTATTATAGTTAGAAGAGGTTACCTATATTATTTAAATTTTTTAAATGATTGAAACTTACTTTAAAGTCTGGCTAATAGACAACAATGCATTCTCTAATTATTAAGTTGATTTTTTAAATTATGTGTTCAAAATTTTATGTCCATGTTGATTTTTGTTTGCTTGAGCTATTAATTTTTTGAGCTATTAAATATTGAGGAAGGTTCAATAAAATCTTCCAAAATAATGATAGAGTTACTCAATACCCACTTGTCATTTTACCAGTTTTGGTTTATAGGTATTGAGAGTTTTTACACAAATGTAGAAAATTATTTCACATAAACTTATTATGACTACTGTATTGTTTATGATTATCTATAGTATCTTATTTTTAACTTTCATGACTTACTACATTATTCCTAATTATATATATAATCATATTTTATAGTGTTTTGTAGAATATACACTATATTTTTATTATTTTAGTGCTCACCTCTAATAATCAAAAATAAATGTTTGATGTAAGATAAAATACATCACACATTTATCTCTCATTAATAGTACAAATGCCATAAAATCCTTTAATTCAAATTATAATTTGTATTAGTTCTCAACGGCTGCCAGAACAAGGTATCACATACTGGGTGGCTAAAACAAAAATTTATTTTCTCAATGCTCTGGAAATGAGGAGTCTGAGGACAAGGTATTGGCAAGGTTGGTTCCTTCTAAGGGTCACGAAGAAGGATCTGTTCTAGGCCTTTCTCCTTGGCATGTAGATAATTGTCTTCACCCTCCACTTTATCTTCCTTACATATGTATCTGTGTCCAGACTTCCCTTTCTTATAAGGATATCAGTCGTACTGTATTTGGATGCATCTTAATGAGTGAGCTCATTTTAACTTAAATACCTCCGTAAAGCCTATCCCCAACACAGTCATTCATAGGTACTGCGGGTTAACACTTCAAAGTAGGAATTTTGAGTGGAACACAAATCAGCCTTACATAAAACCACCCTTACATATTTACTTGTTATTTTTAACTAGAAAATTAATTTCACACATTTTAATAAAATAAATTATATATTATATTTATTCAGTCAATGTAATCTCAAATTTAACTACTTCCTTACATATACCTTTTCAAAAATTATTTGAGATATCTACTCAGTAGAATTGTTCCTGTCTTTTGCTTCATTTAAGAAAGTTTTAGTATATTTTGAATTCTATAGATCTATTAGTGTGTGTTTAATATTATCTGTAAATTGAATTATCTTTATCCTATCTTTGATATGTTCTGTTACCTGATTCTAGGAAATAATTTCTTTTTAAAAAAATTAGTATCAATTATCTCATCAAATAGTACTTCTCCTCCACTATTACTATTTTCTTCCATAAATCTGAATATATATATATATATATATATATATTAGTCTACCTCATTCTAACCTCTGTGTATCTATTTCTCTTTAACATCTTTTACTCCTGTGTTTTTGTGTTGCATTTGAGTCTTTTCTAAAAATCTACCTTCTAGTTCACTAATCTGTTGTTTTCAACTATTTTTTTAAAGATTTATTTCTTTTAAAGGGCAGGGAGGGACAGAAGGAGATGGAGAGAATCTTAAGCAGACTCCTGTTTGAGCATGAAGCCTGCCTCTGAGCACAATCTCAAGACACTGAAATCATGACTGGAGCTGAAATCAAGAGTTGGACATTCAACCCACTCAGCCAGCCAAGTGCCCCTTCAACTATTTATAATCATATTTAATTTTTAAAATATTTTAAATAACTTTAATTGAGGCATTATTTAAGTAAAAACAAATAAACAAACATTACCTATTTTGATTACACAAATTGTCAAATTTTTAAAACTACTACAGCCCCAGAACAAGAAGTACATGTTCTCAATCAAAATAGAATATTTCTATCATCCAAATTTTCCTCAGGTTTCTTTCTAGACAACCCTGTGTTCCACTCTTAAACTCAGACCACTGATCTTCCACTCTACATTTTCTGAATTTCATATACAAAGATTCAGACCACATTCACTCTTTTGTGCTGTTTATTTAATATACTGTTTTTGAGATTTAGCCATGTTGATGTATATATCAAGTTTATTTCTTTTTATTGCTGATATACCAAAGTTTATTTACTTACCTGTTGGTAAATAGTAACACATGAAAAGATGCACCATGATGCACTCATTAGAATAGTTAACATTAAAATAGTAATAATAATAATAATAATAATGCTAAAAGATGATGCAGATGTGGAGTGACTACAACTCTTATACTAATGGTGAGAACAGGAAACTGCATAACCATTTTGGAGAAAAATTTCTTACAAAATTTCTTAATTTCTTATAAAATTAAGTTTCTTAATTTCCTATAAAATTAACTTTCTTAATTTCTTATAAAATTAAGCCTATTACATGACTCAAGAAATGCCATTCCTAAGTATTCAACCAAGAGAAATAAAAATATACTAACATATAAAAGTATATATGCATATAAATATATATCTTTGTATGAGAATATTTACAGTAGTATTTATATTAGGTAAAAAACCAGAATTAGGTTTTTAACTTATTTTTCACTACCAGAAGTTGTGTTTACTTTCATTTCAAAGTTTTCTCACTTTTTGATGCTATATTTTCATTACTCAGATTATAAGTTGTGGGGTTTCTTTTTGTGATGTCATTTTAAATTTTTTTATCTTTATAATAATTCTATTTGAAGTCCTTAGGTGTCTGAGATATTTCATGGTTTTGTTGACTCTCTCTCATGGTGGTTTGATTCCTTGTTAGTAGTATAAGTTTTAAAAATGAGTATTAGTTTTTGGTTCTGTTCAGGAGAATACTAAGAATACTATAGGTTATGCCTGAAAGTATCCTCCTTTTACTGCATACCCTGTGGAAATATATTAGGCCACCTTATCCCAACCATGCCAATTTGTGTTAACGTCCAAATAATGCTGGTAATATTGATTTTATACAATACTTTTCTTCTGTCTAGAGTACTAACTTTAAATTCTCAGAAGACTATCTTATTTTTTAAACTCATAGCTCAAACTAAAAGAAAAATTTCCTTTTTTTCTTCCTCTTCTAGTGTCTAGAACAGTTTCTGGCCTTCATTTTTTTCCCTAGTGTGTAGCACTTTGTCCCCCCTCTTTTTTTTTAAGATTTTATTTATTTATTTGACAGAGAGAAAGGGAGAGAAGGAAAATAAGAAGGGGAGTGGGAGAAGGAAAAGCAGACTTCCCACCTGCTGAACAGGGAGCCCAACTTGGAGCTCAATTCCAGATCCTGGGATCATGACCTGAGCCAAAGGCAGACGATTAAAGACTGAGCTACCCAGGCACCCCTGACTGTACCATTTTTATTAGGGGGAGGGATTATAATTTTCTCTCTTGGTTATTTGTACCCAAGTATTTGTCTTTTATAACTTACGTGGTCATTAAAACCCAAGCATCCAGGTCCCAGAATTTGAAGAATGCCTCAACTTTACCTGCACTTTAGTATCAGCTTATTGTTTGGTTTTCAGTTCACTCTTTATTTTGGGGGTTTTGGATTTTGTCCTCAATTTTTGATAAATTCACCCCTGGATTCAAAAGTTTATTTATGTAAGCCAAGCAATAATTGTATTTAAAACATTGTTTGTAAAGGAATAGCTTTTCAGACTGTTTATTCCATATTTGCTAGAAAATGTGACTTTCTACCATTTTCTTAATCCAGATTTTGATAAAGTATTCCTTCATTGCCCTTGCTATGGACATTTGGGTTTGGCCATACAATCTATTTTCATTAATGGGATATGAACAGAAAGATGGGTTGTACTCCAAATCTTAGAAAACATTTTAAATACATTTGAGTGGATAAGGTGCTCTTTCAACTTGAAGGTTGGAATGACATGATGTATACAAAAGCTGGAAGAGATACAAGTGACCCATATAGCCCTCCTAAATACAAGCAAATAAGTAATATTTGCTACCGTTAGCCATAGAATCAATTTGGGATTGTGTGTTGTCACAGCAAATGTGACTAATACACCAAGGAGTCTGGCTTCATTTGATTTTGGTTATTTCTCTCAGTATTGAAAAAACAGATACTTTGCTATGCTTTCTAGACTGCCTCCTTTTTTTTTTCTTAAATTAACAATAAAAATAAAAAGAAAAGAGGAAAGAAGAATATAAACTGATATACTGATAAAATAATAATGTGGTAGTCAAAAACTAAACTATAAGTAATTGCATTAAATGTAAGTTGAGTAAATTCTCTATGCAAAAGATTGATACTGTCAAACTTGATTAAAGTAAAGTTGAACCTACTATATGCTGTTTTCAAGACATATATTTTAAATATAATGATGTTACATAAAAAGGAAAGATAAAGCAGATATGCCTTGCAAACAATAAAGAAAGCTGATGTGGTAAAATCGGTATCAGACAAAAAGATGTTAAAACAAGTAGAACTATTAAAAGTATCTTCAGCATTACTGCAAATATTGTTTCCTTTGTATAGATCTTAGAGTTACTTGATTATTTTGTGATAATTAGTTTAATTAACACTAAGTTATAAAATGCACAGATTAAGTAGAGCACAAATAAACTTTAATATGTCATATTATCCTGAAAGACACAAATTAATTATTGTCAACTATTTGTTTCACACTGTGAAACTCTGTTTTCTCAAGATACCCCATATTATACATGAACTTCTGACAACAAGCCAAATAACTATATTTGGTAATTACAAGCAAAACTTAATTCCTCTCAGAAACTTAACATTGAATTTAAGAAGTTGAGTACAGTGATTCAATTTGGACAACGTTAAAGAACCTGGCAAAATGAATCCATGTAGAACAGAAATCAGAACACTGGTTATCCTTCCAGGAGAAAGCTTGTAACAGCAAAGGGGCATAAGGGAGGTTTTGGGGGTTCTCATTAGAATTTATTTCTTGATCTAGATGATTGCTAAGCAGACAAAATTTCACTTTGTGAAGATTCATCAAGCTTTACAATTATCAGTTGTACACTTTTCTATATGTATGCAATATTTCAAGTTTTCAATAACTGAAAAAGTGCTTGCATAAAATATTTTGAGGGAACAAAAAGTTCACAGAACAATACTTGAACAATACGTGAAGCAAAACAGTGCTTGAACTGCTAAACTTTCCATGTTTTCTATCCATTACTATCAGTAAAATAAGCAAAATTTTCATTTATTTTTAACTGTTGGTCTTTTCATTATTTCAAGACAAATTATTAATAATATTTCTTTTTCTTTAAAAGATTTTATTTATTCATTTGATAGAGAGAGTGAAAGAGCAAAGCAGGGGTAGTGGCAGAGGGAGAGGGAGAAATAGACTCCCTGATGATTAATAATATTTCTAAAGCATTTTTCAGTATTTGAAACTTTTGACATAAGGTGTTCTCACAAAGCTGGGCAACCACGTATCTAGAAGAAAAAAATTAATGAGAGGGCAGAAATTGTTATCTGGTATATAATTTAAAATTTTAAAATATAAATTTCATGAGGAAATTTTTCTCTAAATCAGACTGAGAAGGAACAATTTTCTAGTGGAAGATTAAAAAAAAAGATAAATGGAATAAAAGCCAAATATCTGAAGGAGGTAAATACATTTTAAAAAATGAAAACAGAGCATTGGCATGACAGGATTAATGTCCACAGCTTCAGTGTCAAAAAGAAATATGGGAAAGAATTAACAATACATAAAGCATGAATATAAACCACCTGAAACAAATGTTCGACAAGAGGATAAATGGAACATGAAAGACTTTGTCCTTAGCCTCAGAGATAGAGACAATAATTGAGAAGATTATGCTTTGTGATCCACTGTGATAAATTCTATTAACATATACAACAGGCTGGGCATGGAACAGAAACAAAACTTCTGCTACTACAAGGATAATGAAAATTTCATATATGACATTTTAAATTCAATGACCAATTTAAACCTTAAAACCAGTTAGGTATGCTTGAATTTATAGTACATAAGGCTAAAGAAAATCTAAAAGTATGATTGCACTTAATTCTTTACCAAGATTTTTGTATACAGAGCTACTGAATATGTGACTTATAAACATTTTTCTTAAGAAATAATTGATGGGGACGCCTGGGTGGCTCAGTTGGTTGGGCGGCTGCCTTGGGCTCAGGTCATGATCCCGGTGTCCTGGGATCAGGTCCCACATTGGGCTCCTTGCTCGGCAGGGAGCCTGCTTCTCCCTCTGCCTCTGCCTACCTCTCTGTCTGCCTGTGCTCGCGCTCTCTCTCTCTCTAACAGAAACAAATAAATAAAAATAAAATCTTTAAAAAAAAAAGAAATAATTGATGCAGATTTTAATCCTGACTATAATTGATGGTTTAATAGTTGATGTTATATAATATTTTAATGAAAGGAGAAAAGGGAAGGTTCTTTTGAATTATGGATATTGTGAAAACATAAGTTTTTGTTTATCCTACTTTTTTTTTCTTTTTCCTATAGCACTATAAGTTTCAATCGATAGTCATATGTATAGGGAGGATTTTACATGTATTTCAGCTTAAATGCACACCAATAGAAGTTCAGAACTGGAAGTATTTAGATGCAATAATTATCACAGCAAGTAAAAAAAATGAAATTCATTTAAATGTGAAATGATTTTTAAATAGTTTAAGGCAAAGAAAAATTCCCTAATACTTAAAAGCCTTAGTAAATAAATAGTACATTTGATCTAATTTCAACATATGTTCTAAGAGCAGGAATACAGAAATGAACCAAAGTAAAAACAGGAATGCAATGTAGTTCCTGAATGGAATATCATATAATGGTGGAAACATCAAAAAAAAAAAAATACCAAAACAAAAACACACACACAAATTAAGTTAAATTTGATCAATTCTTATGTTGCCAACAGAGCAAAGGAAGGTCACAGGTAAGGTCTCAAAAGAAGGTGTACTTCAGCAGGGAGTCCATTATAGTAGACATTAGAGAGCAATACAGTGAGAAGCAGAGTGAAGGGAAGAGGTGTGAAGTCTGACAGTCATATTAAGATGGATGGTTAAGCTGAGACTACAGCCTAAAATAGGCATTATTTGACGGGATTCTTGCTTTTCAGGATAATAACGTTCACATTACAAAGACATTAACAGTAACATTCCTGAAAAGTGGAGAAGACCATAAAAACTTTTTTAGTTAAGAGTATATATTTTAGGAGCGCCTGGGTGGCTCAGAGTGTTAAGCCTCTGCCTTCAGCTCAGGTCATGATCTCAGGGTCCTGGGATCAAGTCCCGCACTAGGCTCTCTCCCCCTCCCACTCTGCCTGTAGCTCTGTCTACTTGTGATCATCTCTCTCTGATCATCTCTCTCTCTGTCAAATAAATAAAGTCTTAAAAAAAAAGAGCATATATTTTATGCTTTAAAGGGATTATGCCTGGGGGATCCTTGAAAATTTGGCTTGTAATATTTCCAGAGAACAGAGACTAAATATTACATGGTTAAAATTTATCATTATAAATCTTTAATACTTTATACCATGGAGCTGTGTTTTATATTTATAACTATATATAAGTTATATATATAACTTACATTATATATTAATAAATGTGCATTTATTAATAAACAAAATATTGATACATAATTTTATATATGACTTATGATATATATTATAAATAATCAGACTGATATAATATTATTTATTACATATTATTGAATATTTAATCTCTGCAAGAAGAATATGATAGTACAGACAAAAGAACACATATCTCACCCGATGTGAGATGCCACTTATAATCTCAATCCATTCCTCTGAAAATACCCTCCTTACTGACTTACAGTTTTGTTTATTCCTCATGTAAGTTTTCCCAAGCATTTTGTGTATCTTTTGATTACCACCTACCATGTATCTGGAACAACTTAAGCTCTTAGAATAAAATGGTCAGACAGGAAGGGTCTCTGTCCTCAAAAAACTTACAGTAATGTGTGATAATAAAGAGTACATTCCAAGAATTCTGTAGTTGAGGGCCTTGGAGAATAATAATAATTTCTCTGGGTTTGATAATATCATCTATGGAGAGCTGCTGAATAACCAGAAGGCCTGGTAGATCTAAACAGGTGTATCTGTGTGGACAGAAGAGGATAAATAATTGTTTCAGGGTGCATGTGTCTGGTACAAGCTTTCCTTTGAGTCTTAAAAACAGTCTCCCAGTGGAGGGGATCTAAAAAGATTAAACAAAAAAAATTAAAATGATATGTTAAGAAATAAGACAAGGCTTATAACTTGCATAGGTAGTTATTTTCAAAAATATTAACTGCAAAGGAAAAGAAGACTCAAGCTTATTTTCAAATAGATCAAAATTCTTAGTTTATGTTTCAAAAGATTCACAAAGAAAATGGTACAATGAGAAAATACACAGGATTTCCTTTCAGCATTTACACCATGTCAACACATTTCATCCAAAGCACAGTATGCATTACACTACGTCCAATACTAAAGCCAGGTAGGAGCTAACATAGCACTTTTTCAATGCATTGCCTGAAAATTAGAATAATTACTCCATATATTAGATCCACTGGGATTTCAAAGAAAAGAACATTAAATAATGGTTGGTTGTATTTGAATTACTAAAATACTAGCTTAGTAATGCATGTATGATGTATAAATAAAGCTATGTAAACATTTCATTTGGAGTTCAAATTTTAACATTCCTTCATGCCTTATACTCACATTCAAAACAGAGGACAGACCAAAAGCAAAAATTATGAGTTTTAGTGACTGCATATTCGACACTTGGGGGCAGGGGTGGTTATACTGAGATACAGCTAGATCCTAAGGAAAGAGAGAAACGAGAAAAACAAAAACTTGAGTTGGAAACTAGAATCATTTTAGGTCGAGAGAAAGATGCTATGAATAGCCAACTGTGAAGTACTCATATGATTTGGCCATCATTATTCCTGAGTAGCACAGTGCTACCTTTCTTCAAGCAATGTTACCTGTACAGGGGCTGGTGTTATCTTTTGTAATGAAAGAAGGGAAGAGGGGCTTCATCACTTTCTCATTTCTTCTAATCTAATAATGTTGAGTATAGACTCCTGTCTCCTTAGATGTGTTATGAACAGGATAACCCATTAATAGGGAAACTTATTAGCTCTTCAGAGTATTTTAACATTTATTTTCTATATACTTATTTCAGAGTTTACCAAAACAGGACTACAATGGTTTGTTGCTTGCCTGAAATATCATCCACTAGGTGAGATGAAAAAATTTTGGTCTAATGTCACAAAGCACTAGTTCACAAGGCATTTGAGTTGTTTGCTATGACAGTAATACAGTTAAGATCTGAAAATAGCGACCTATATTTTGTAAAAAGAAAGTAACAGAATTATCTATATTCTCCTTTGTTATCCCTCTAGAATTAGTGTTTCGAGCTTCAAACAACACTGTCATTCCAAGTGACCAAAGATATTACCTTCAAGCTCATCCTTGGCCTTTTATTTTTCAGATGACAGAAAAACATTCATGGTTATTTGGTATAACCATATCCTACCTTCTTTTTTCTCACCTTTGCACACAAACTTCAAACTTTTCATTATTTCATCTAAAACCATCTGTACCGAAAAAATTGTAATATCCTCTTCCTTAATTTTCATTGTTTAGATGAAGTCTTTCTAAATGACTACTAAATTATGTTTTCCTGTTAATTCTTAATACTATGCTTATGACCTCAATGAGAAACACTTTCTTCATACATTTGTGAAATTATTATTATTATTAATAATAGGGCTTTAAAGATTAGAACCTAGTCTTGGTAAGTAAATTCTGCATATTGCACCTTTGCAAAGGCTGCCATATCAGAAGATGATTCAAGATTTGTAATTTTCACCTTCCATTTTAATTACTCCTTTCCAGTATTGCAATAGTCACTTAAACTGACTTTTATAAAAGGCCATTCAAGATGATCAGTGAACACATAAATGTTCTTTAATGATTTCCTATTTGTTTTGCATGATTTCCTGATCTAAAGCTAGACTGACAGAAGAAATATCTAAAGTATTTAGTGAAATGAATGATGATTTTTTAATTGATTCACTAAACAGCCAGTCTCAGATTACTAAAGGGAATTGTGTATTCTTGCTTCAAAGGTATGTTATTTTATACTGCTTACCTCACAAACCAGGAAATCTATGATTAATAAGGCTCTTTTCTGTGACAGCCCAAAATCCTAACATTGGAGGATTTCCACCTGTATTTATACTTATATAATCCAAAATAGAGGAGAGAAGGAGAAAAAGTAATTTTCCTTCAATATCTACTAAATTTCAAGTTCCATACTAGTTTCTTTATACATGTTAACTTATTTAAACCCCAGGATAAAGGGACATTATGAAAATGAGAGGTTCAGATTTTTGGTATCATCACTACATCAAAAGATGTTTTGAAAGACATTTTTTTTTCTCATGGCTTTAAATGTTTTAACTTTGGAAAGGAATTTTGAAATAGTAACTACTTTATTCAAAATAAGAGTTAATGAGAACTGGATGAATAAACACCAAGAACTATTTTTGCCCTGGTGATGCAAAGGTGAATGAGATACTCCTGTAGTTCTATTATTAATGCATGTCTTATTTTAAAAATGTGTAAATAATATGTTGGTGTGACAGTGTGTGCATGTTTAAGAGAAAGAGAGATTGCCATTTCTATTATTTTTTAAAGATTTTATTTATTTATTTGAGAAAGAGTGTGTGAGCTGGGGAGAGGGAAAAGAGACTCTGCCAAGCAGGGAGCTTGATGCGGGATTCCATCTCAGGACTCTGGGATCATCATGACCTGAGCCCAAGGCAGCCACTCAACCGACTGAGCCACCCAGGTACCCCAGCAATTCTATATTCTCTATATCCTTTCATATTCCATTCATATTTCAGAGAAAATGAGATCTACTAAGTATATGTTATGGCAGATAATTGTTATTTCATTCTCTTTACTCTCTAATGAAGATTTCTTTGCCTCACCTTTAATTAAAGTGAATACTGACATATGAAGTTGGTGGAGTGGTCCCTATATAATTTTAAAATTAAAAAGCCAATTTTAGGACTGCTTATCAAATGCAAGTCAAGTTTTCCACAGAGAATAGATAATTGTTTATACTACATAAGCCATTCAGTTTCCAGGATCACCTTTGAAAAGTAGTTGGGGCCTTTAAACTGTTGTGATTAATATGTGTGATTAATATGAGACAAGGTTGTGATTTCTATAGTTGCCCTCTAGAGGCCTGTTCTTGAAATTCTTTGACAGATAATTTTACAGTTCTCTCACATTTATTGCCCCACTTCAGGATAAGTTCCAAGTGTTTTTCTTAGCATGTGAGAAATGGCATGTGTAGGGGAGAACTGGAAAAGCAGTTAGGAAAATGGAAGGAAAATCCATGAGTAATAGACCAAACCTTCCATTTATTTTGCCTCTAGAGGACAAGTAGACACCCAGAACCTCATGATGGTCACTGTAATAACTACAGTTTCTGAGAGTTCAGCCAGCTCGGTCCTTATCTTGTGCCCATTAACTCTTGTCCCTTCAGGTGAAATATTGCTTTTTTAAACTCTGACAGTTGATTGAGCTACCTATAGTAGCTGCCCCTGAAGTTCTCCGCTGTCTCCAGGCTCACACATCATCTTGAGCTGAATGAGTGTAGAACTACCTAGTGGATATATTCCACTAAATATGGATATAGTCCAGCAAAATGTGAATTTTCTACTCCAAATCTCTAGACTATAACTGATTAACAATCTTCATCTAAGAGATACTTCTGTGAAGAAATGAATGTTCTTTAATATGCTGACTTCCCTGATCACCTATTCCAGGGCTTTGTTCTGATAACTAACCCTTCTATCTCCATCATTTTCATCTTTTCCTTCTATAATGGATTATTCCCACTACTAAAAAATAACATTACCCATAAAAGAAACCTGACTTCACTATTTTCATTTAATTTCTATTTTATGCCTTTATTACACTTTGAAACATAATTTAATGAAAATAGTTTATGGAAAGCTTTACTTTATTACTTTTCTTTTGTGCTCTGCTGAGGGGTCTTAGTCTTAACCCCTATCTAAAATCTTCCCCTTGTACACCCAAAGGAGGCCTACAACAGGCCCTGTGAGTAGGCAAATCAGTAAATGTTAATGGAAACCATGAATCATAAATTCAGTGCTCTAAAGAAAAAAAAAAAAATGTACTGAAGCTATAGGCCATGGAGTAATCTAATAAATGGAGCCCCAGAAAAGAAAGGGAAAAGAACAAATATTTAAAAAGTAATACCTGAAGTTCTTTCCAAATCTAATGAAAAGTATAAATCCATACATCCATGTGATTAAATAAAATCAAAGTAGAATAAATATAAAGAAAGTAATAAACAGACATATCAAAATCCAATTGATAATAAAGCAGTGAGTAATAAGGATAAAACCTTTTTTAAGGGGGTTAGGGAGAAGGTGGGGGGTTATGGACACTGGGGAGAGTATGTGCTATGGTGAGTGCTGTGAAGTGTGTAATCCTGGCGATTCACAGACCTGTACCCCTGGGGCTAATAATACATTATATGTTTATAAAATTATTAAAATTTTTTAAAATCTTTTTTAAAACTCAGAAGAAAAATACGTGCTATATAAACAGAACACAAATAAGGATGACAGAAAATTTCTCATCAGAAACTAAGCAAATCAAAAAATGAAATAACTTTTTCAAGGTAGTAGAAAAGAATAAAACTATCAACCTACATTTCTATACCAGCTAACATACTTTTAAAAATAAGGGCAAAATGAAGCCATTTTAAGGCCAACCATGACACAAATAATATGATGGCTATAGTCTTAAAAACATTATCATCGTCGTCATCACTTAACAATACCATTTGCTGGAGAGGACACAAAGCAACAGGAACTTGCATTCTTTGCAAAATTAGAGTTGTTTTAGAAGTCATTTGGTAGTTCCTGACAAACCTAAACATAGTTTAACATAGAATTAGGATCCTAACTATTTATCCAAATTATTTGAAAACTATTTCCACACAAAAGTCAGAATCACCCCAACTGAAGAAAGTAAGAGCAACAAATAAATATTACTGGATATTATTCCAAAGTATAATATAAGCATCCATGTATCCACATTGGTATAAATAAGTGCATAAATAAATGAGTGGGAGAGAATGTACAAGTTTTTTATGAAAACAATTTCTTTTTTTTTTAAGATTTATTTATTTGACAGAGGGAGAGAGATCACAAGCAGGCAGAGCAGCAGGCAGAGAGAGATGGGAAATCAGGCTCCCTGCTGAGCAGAGAGCCCATGTGGGGCTGGATCCCAGGACCCTGAGATCATGACCTGAGCTGAAGGCAGAGGCTTAACCCACTGAGCCACTCAGGCGCCCCATGAAAACAATTTCAAACAATTGAATAACTCTCCAGTCTTTAAGTGTGGATTTCATACAATGAATTCATTCCATAGAGTACCCAAGTGAAAGGAGGAAAATATTATTTTTATAGTGGAGAAGCCTGACATACTTTACCTAAACTAAGTGAGTAAAGTTAACATCAGTAGTGATATGTATTGTTGTTAATACCTATTCTTGGAATGACTTGATGAGAATGGCACTTTATAGTCTACCTTCCAGAAAGTCATTATCCTATTCTAACCATGAGAAAAACATCAGACAAATTGTAAATAAGGAGCATTCTAATGATCAGTCCTTCTCAAAACTGTCAAGGTCATCAAAAATAATGAAAATCCAAGAAACTGTTACTACTAAGAGATTCCAAGAGATGTAATGACTAAAAGTAATGTGGTATACTTGATAAGATTCAGGGACAGAAAAAGGATATTAAATAAGTACTAAGGGTATCTGAGCAAATTATGGACTTCAGATAATATTAATGTATTAATACTGCCTCATTAATTTGAACAAATTTGCCATCATAATATATAAATTGTTAGGAATGTGACATCTTTAGTATTTGTTATATGGCAGCTGTCTGTATTACCTTAACAACTTTTCTGTAAATCTAACACTATTTTAAGATTAAAAGTTATCAAAATAATACAAGATAATGAATATATATGCAAGCACTAAGAGAAACTGAAGAAAGCTAGAGCAGATAGATTATCAGATAAACCCTTCAGAAGGAATATTACTAGACATGCAGGGAAACATATCAAAATGCTAAAAATATATTCACTAAGAGATCATAAACATCTTTAATAAATACTAACTTAATCAGAGAGCTTCAAAATACCTATAGCAAAAAATTATAGAATTACAAGGAAAAATAATGAAATCTTCAAATACAGTAATAAGTAACTCTCTCTCAGTAACTAACATAACAAGCGAACAAAAAAATCAGTAAGACTATAATAAGACCACAAAAACATGATCACTAAACCTGATCATACATCAAGCAGTAGGATATACTTTATTTTGAGCTGCACAAGAAACAGTTCATAAAGGAGGTCATATTTATGGCCATAAAGCAAGCTCTGATGAATTAAAAGTACTGAAATTAATCAGCATAAGTTCTTTGACCATACAGAATCAAAATATAAACCAATAACAAAGGCATACAGAAAACTGCAAAAACAGAAAACTTTTTATTTAAAAAGTAATCAAGACATTTTTAAGAAATCCATGTATTAGGGGCACCTGGATGGCTCAGTGGGTTAAGCCTCTGCCTTTGGCTCAGGTCATGATCTCAGGGTCCTGGGATTGAGCCCCGCATCAGGCTCTCTGCTCCGCAGGGAGTCTGCTTCTCCCTCTCTCTCTGTGGGCCTCTCTGCCTACTTGTGATCTCTCTCTCTGTCAAATAAATAAATAAAATCTTAAAAAAAAAAAAGAAATCCCTGCATTAAATTGTCATAGTAAAAATAACCAATGAGGTTAGAAAATATATTGATTTGAATGAAGAAGAAAAGACAATATATCAAAATAATATGTGGGATGCCTGGGTGGCTTATTTGGTTAAACATCCAACTCTTGATCTCATCTCGGTTTGGATTTCAGGACCATGAGTTCAAACCCTGTGTTGGGCTCCATGCTGGGTGTGGAGACTACTTAAAAAAAAAAAAAAAGGACGTGAGATATAGTTAAAGCAAAACTTACAGGGAAATTTATATCTTTAAATACTTATATTAGAGGGAAAAATAAGGTCTCAATTCAAAGAACTATGCATATACCTTAATAAGCTTGAAAGAAGAATTAACTCCTAAGAAGCAGGAATAAGGAAACCAATGGCAAAGGTGGAGACAGTTAAGACAAAATCAAAATAGAAAAAGCAAAATCTGGGTTCACTAAGTTTATAAAATTGATAGCTATCTAGCTAGACTGATTTGTTAAAAAAGAAGAGAAAGAAACCCAAATTATCATTATCAGGCATGAAAGAAGAGACAACATTCCAGATCCAATAGGCATTAAAAAGATGATAAAGGAATATTATGAAAAATTATAAAACTGAATGATTAGATGAAATATAAAAGTTCCTTAAAGTACCACACTATGAAAGTTTACTCAAGAAGAAATAGATAATCACAACTGACTTTATATGGAACAGAATAAAGAAACAGACTTTATTTGGAACAACCTACCCACTCAGAAAACATTAAGAACAGATCACTTCAATGGTCAATTCTACCAAATACTTGAGGAAGAAATACATCAATTTTCTGCAAGTTTTTACGAGTTATAGAACAGGAGAGAACATTTTGCAATGAATTTTAGGATGTGTTCATTACCATGATAACAAAATCTAGTGAAGCTATTATAAAAAATGGATACTAAATACTGATTTTCATTGTGGACACAGATGCAAAAATTCTAAACCAAATAGTAAGAAATTAAATCTATCCATATATAAAAAAGATAATAACCAGGTATAAGTACAATTTATCCCAAAAATGGAAGACTTACATTTAAAAACCAATCTATGTAATTTAATTTATTAAAACAATAAAAAGAAAAACCTAAAAATCGTATCAATGGATATTGAAAAGCACTTAAAAAATTCAATATCCATTCATGGTAAAATCTTGCCAAAATTAAAAATAAAAGAACATTGGGTGCCTGGGTGGCTCAGTTAGTTAAGCAACTGCCTTTGGCTCAGGTCATGATCCCAGAGTCCCAACATCGAGTCCCACATCAGGCTCCCTGCTCCACGGGGAGTCTGCTTCTCCCTCTGACCTTCTCCCCTCTTACTGTCTCTCTCACTGTCTCTCTATCAAATAAATAAATAAAATCTTTAAAAAAATAAAATAAAATAAAAATAAAAACATTTCTAAAGCTAGTAAAGAGAAACTATGGATAATAATAATATAATAATAATATATTATAATATAATTATATTATTACACATATTATATATAATAATGAAAAATTTAAAGGTTTTCTCTTACAATTAGGAATAAGGCAATGTGGTTTATCTTTCTTTTATTTATCATTAGACTCAGCTTTTTTTTTATTTTTATTTTTTTTAATTTACTTGAGAGAGAGAGAGAGAGAGAGAGAGAGAGCGCAAGTACAAGAGGGGGGGAGGAGCAGAGGGAGATGGAAAAAGCAGACTCCCCACTGAGTAGGCAGCCCAACACAGGGCTGGGTCCCAGGACCCCAGGATCATGACCTGAGCTGAAGGCAGACTCTTAACTGGCTGAGCCATGTAGGTACCCCTAAACTTGGTTTCTAGTAAGAAAAAAAGAAAAAGAAAGAAAAAAAAAAGAAAAGCATAGATATCATAAAGTAAGATGACGTTTGTTTGTAAATAACATGACCATCTAGAAAATGACAAGGAACCTTTGAAAAAGCTACTGTAATAAATGAGTTTAAGGGACTCTTGGCTGGCTCAGTCAGTGGAGCGGCCAACTCTTAATATTGGGGTTAGGAGTTTGAACCCCATAGTGGGTATAGAGATTACTTAAAAATAAAACCTTTATAAGAATGAGTTAACGAGTTTATTGGACTGAAGATAAATATTTAAAAATATTTAAAATTGGAATTTTTCCTAAATATTACCAATAAAATTTAATAATAAATTTATGTAATAATAAAATAATAATAATATTTAGATCATTTAAATATCATACATATTACATCAAACATAGAATACTGAAATTTAAAAATATAAATATATACGAGGCTTAGATGCTAAAAACTATTAGACATTGTTCAAGTAAATTTAATAAGATTCAAATAAATCGAAATTTCTACCATGATACTGTATTAAATATCTCAATATTTTTAAGATTTCAATTTCCCCAAAATTTACCTCCAGTTTCAAAGAAATTCAAATCAAAGTTCCAAAAGTGTGGGTTTTTTTTCCTTTGGTAGAAATTGATAAGGTGATCCAAAAATATATAGAGAGGAGCAATGAACATGGAATAACTAAAATAGTATAAGTTTTTAAATAGAACAAAGGTGGAGAAGAACTCTTTTTTTTTTATTTTTATGTATTTTTAATTTTTTTGTTATTTAAAGATTTTATTTATTTATTTGATAGAGAGATACATGTGAGAGAGGGAATACAAGCAGATACATAATGACTGAGCCACCTAAGCACCCCAAGAACTCTGTTTTAAAGACTTAGCATAAAGCTATAGTATGCAAAAGAGTGTATCTTAAAAAACCAACAATGCATAAACATTAATGAATTTTATTGTATGAAAAATATACCTCAGTAAAGCTGCATTAGTGCTTTACTGTTATATATGTAACTATATAGAATATTTAAATAATGTATTATAGCATAATATAAAATACATATTATATAGAATATTAAGTATACATAATGTTAAAACACTAAAACAGCTTTATCGAGGTATATTTTATTCCATTGGTGGAATCGCTTCTTGGCCTTTTGGCTAAGATCAAGTGTATTCCATTGGTGAAGATATTATATATAATAAAATAATTATGTATCATTATTAAATTATAGAGCATACATACAGTAAAACATATTGTAAAACATTCAACAGTGGAATAGAGTCCAGAAATAGACCCTCAATTTATTTTTATAGCTGTTCTAAAGTAATTCAATGGGGATGGAATAATCTTAGAAAATTTGTCAATCTCCGATATGATGGGTATTAGCAGATGAGTCTTTTTGGAGGTTATTAGACAGCCATGAAAGAGGAGCCCTCATGATGAGATTAGCATCTATATAAGAGGATGAGACCAATTTTTTTCTTTTTCTCTGCCCAGTGAGGATACAGGAGAAGGCAGCTCTCTGTAAGCTAGGGAGAGAGCCTTAACAAGAACTGAATAGATCAGTACCCTGATGATAGACTTCCCAGCCTCTAGAACTATGAGAAATAAATATGTGTTAAATCACCCAGTTTATGGTTACTTGATATAGCAGTCTGAGCTAAGATACTTACCTTGTACCCTATATATAAAAAAAATTGAAATTGATTATAGACCTAAATGTAAAAACTAAATCTATAAAGATTCTAAAAAAGCATAGAAGGAAATTGTGGTTTTGGTTAGGGGAATGATTCTTCAAACAAAATATGAACCATATATAGAACAAATGTACAGACTGAATATCAAAATTAAAAAATGTGCTTTTACCATTGTTAAAAAAGTGAAAATGAAGATACAGACTAGAAGGATAATTGGCATTTATTTATATTTATGTAGTATTATATATATTTGTTTATAAAGATTTATATGTAGATAATAAAGAATTCTTACATCTCAACAATAATAGACCAATTTATAATATGTGTAAAAGGTCCAAAAGATATTTTAATCAAAAAATAAGATTCAATGGCCAATGAGCCCTTTAAAAGTGGCTCATTATTATTAGTTGTTGGAAAATGCAAACTAAAATCAATAAGAGACCACCTCCCACTAGAATAGCTAAAATAAATACTAGAAGAGCTAAATAAAAGACAGAAAACCAATTTTAATAAGGATGCCGTGCATGGGGATGGAAATGCAAAATGGAGTAGCCACTTTAGAAAACAGTGTGTTGGTTTCTTACATAATTAAGCATACATTTCCTATGTCCACAATCCACTCCTAGATATTTACCTAGGAGAAAAGAAAACATAGGTCGATGCAGTGATTTGTACGCAAATGTTCATGGCAGCTATTTCATAACAGCTCAAAGATGGAAACAATCTAAATGTCCACCAAATGGTGAATGGATAAGCACATTGCTATATCCTTACAATGAACTACAACCTGATAAAAATAGTGAACTGCTGACACAAACCACTACAAAGATGTCTTAAAAGCATTATGTTACATGACTAAAGGCAGACACAAATAACTACATACCATTTTGTCCTGTTTATATAAAATTCTAAAAACAGCAAAATTATCATGGCACAAAGCAAATCAGTTGTTGTTAGATGTTGGGCTTGGGTGTGGGTCTTAACTGTAAGGGGACCATGAGGGAACTTTGTAAAGTGCAGGAAATGTTCTGTAGCTTGATTGTGACAGTGTTAGAAAACCATATTCGTTTGTCAAAACCCATCAAAGTATAAACTTTAGTAAGTGAATTCTACTGTATGAAAAATATCTCAGTAAAGTTTAAAATTTTAAGGATATGCTTAGCAAAGTACTTACCTTACAGTAAATGCTCAATACATGACCAGATAAAATAAGTTTTTATTAGCAGGTTGCAATGGTCTCTTTACATAGAAGCAGAACTCACTTAGATTTTAAATACTACAGAATGACACCATAAATCCAAGCTTCGGTAAAATTTGGCTTTAAACAAGTTCACCCTCTTTCATAATAACCAAATATTTAACTGGAATTTAAGTCATCTTAGCTTGTTAACATGAAAAACACAGTCCTTAATGAGTAATACATTTTACAGATTGGAAAGAAATATTTTCATGCCCTAACTTTTTCCTATGCTTTCACAGTTCTGACACAATGAAAACTTCCCAGTTTTGAAAAGCCTGTTTCAAACATTAAACTTACTTTTGTTTGTTACAAAAGTTTGTTACTTTTGAATATTACAAACATTCAACTTAAAACTGAGTAGGAAAGGCATGTTACTGTCCAACGTAATCACCCTTCTCTTCAGCAGCATCAAAATATTTGGAATGCCAGTTGCAGAAAACTCTTTAGCAATTATGAAGTGAGGGCTGGCTGGATCCACGCCATATCATTTTGAGCAGTTCCAGCTCCCTAAAATGGCACCATTTTAGAAAATGGCATTATAACACTGTGGGTGAGTGAGAATGTTCTGCAATCTCTAACACCTGGGCATAATGGGGGGCAGACTTAATGACCTGTCGCTATATTCTTTTCCCTTCGCTGGTGGATTGTATTCATAACTACTTCTAGTGCTCTATTTTTGTTTCCTAATATTTTCTAGTAAACTTTTAAATGACGTGAAGTTTTCTCTGATTTAATTTAATTTCCTGAGTTCTACTTAGATATTTACCAGAATTTTCACCAATCAGCATGATCATTATCTCAAAAACATTTTCAAATAGGAAACATCATGCATATATCATTTGAAATTTCTGCTCACCTTACAGAATTCGCAGACTGGATATTAAGCTGTAGAATTCTTGTCATTGGTAAGTTTCTCTAAACTTTCATGCAGAGGGCAGGAATGAGGGCTCATCTGCTACTTTTGTACTTTAAAAAAGGTTCCCCTAGGTAATGTTTATTTGTGTCCTTTAGGAATTCACATGCTTCCTCTGAGTCTCAGTGACCCTTGACAGACTTCTATATTTCTAGCAGTGAACAGAAAAACAGAGGGCAAAACCTTGTCAGGAAATTGTATCAGGAGTTCAGTATAAATCTCCTGGTGAATTAATAATTATATTAAACAATACATATTTGTCTACTCTTTACTATTTTTAAAATATTTTCAATATATTATTTCGTTTGATTTTCATGAAAACTCTTACAGAATAAGTATTATTGTCTTCACATAATAGGAATATTGAGAGATTCAAGGAATTGTCTTGGGCCATCAGGCTCATAAGTAGTGTTGAAGGAAATAGAATCATATCACTTTATTACAAATCCATTAGTGTTTTACAATATTATAAAAATGAAATCTAGGTGGCAAAGTAGAAAAATCTCCTCCTCATGTTGTCAAATCCACAATGGAAACTGGCTCCAACAATTAAAATAATGTAAAAATATACTGTCCTTGATCCAGGGAATTATCCTATATTTTGATTGTACTGATTATTACCTGGGCATATACATTTGTCAAAATCCATCAAAGTATATACTTAAAATGGATGTTTTTTATTATATGTAAATTATACTTCAATAAAATTAATTACATATTACCTCCAAAAAATAGTGATAATTACATCTCCAAATTTTAATATTCTGCATCACTAGTTCATGTAATATAGCTGATATGTAAGTGTATTATACTGATATGCCTTACTGCATATAAATTATGCAACCATTTTGGTGATTTAATATATGAATATTGAATTAAGTAATCATGCTTTTTGAATCGGTCACTTATATATTTTTTTAAATATACTGGTTTGGGTTTTCTTTTAATATCCATGCTTATAAATACACCAGTAAGTTTTAAAAAATACAAATTCTATTATGTAAAAAATTTTATCAGTATCGCATTTAACACTCTATATGTAAAGTATGGCTGATATTTACAAGAAACAATTATTTAAATTATCTGCAGACGGCTTACCGAATAATTTGCTGATCTGCATAACAGAATTCTCAAATGCTAACTGCTTGTCCAATAATATTTATCCAGTCAACTTGGGAGTTAACTTAAACATAAAGTGCACCCCCTCCCAAGAAAACCCTTCAGTTTAACTAGAAGAAACGATTTTTAAAATTAATGATTATGGTGATAATCATAGTTAAGTTCATTCTTCTTTCTTCTTTCTCTCTCTGTCCCTCCCTCTCTTTTTTTTTTTTTTTCCAGAGGGTCAAGTACCTGCTTTCAGGCGCACTTGAGCAGCTCAGTCTTTAAGGGTCTAGTTTCAGCTCAGGTCATGATACCAGCTCCCTGCTCAGCGGGAAGCCTGCTTCTTCCTCTCCCACTTCCCCTGCTTGTGTTCTCTCTCTCACTTCGCTGTCTTTCTCTCTCCCATTCAATTAAATGAATATATAAAATCTTAAAAAAAAAAAAAAAAGTACCTGCTCTCACAGCTCAGAGGGCGTGCTCCTGGGGGCTTGTACAACAGGAAGCGGGAAGAGGCGGGAAAACCTTGCTGCGCATGAATATGACGTCAGCCGCTGCTGCGCCCTCCACCGCCTGGACCAAAAAAAAAAAAGCCCTTCAAGATTACGAAGCCCTTTTCTTTGGACTGTGTGTACAGAAAGAGATCTGGGCACTAGAAATTTGGCCGAGTTCCGCCAGATCAGGGTAGGGGGTTGTGGGGGTGGAGTGGGGTTGGACACTGTGGCTGACCATGGCCACATCCTGGGTCATCTCAGGGCCAACAGGCGGCTGTTCTTCTCCAAGCTGGGTATCAAATGCCCTTCCAGTCGGCCTGCAACCCCTGCATGTAGTCCGGTATGTGTTCAGTGTTGTGTTCAGACCCCAAGGCCTGAACAAGTGGGCAGAGCCTAGAGTTACCAGATCTTATGCCCTGAGAACCTGCTGTCCATGGGACGCCCCCTTCAAACTGTGCATCATTGCTTGGGGCCTCTCCCTGGAGCGCCTGATGATCAACTATGGCATCAACAATGCCCGGGAGCTGGTGGACCACAAGTGAACTGTAGATGAAGTGTGACAGTCCCCTGTGCCACCTGCACGCAAAACTGGATTTCAGGTATTGCTGAAATTTGTGGGGGAATAGATGACATATACAGAGGACAGGGTAGGGGTGGGACGCAGAGAAAGAGGCATCAGTTGACTAAATTTTGTGTTCTGTTCCTGGTCTGTTCTTTTCCATCAGTCGTTGGATCTAGTCTTCCCCAGTATCACAGCCTTGATTACTCTTGCTTTCAAGTAAACATTTAAATTGAGATGTGTGAATCTTTCACATTTGTCCTACAGTTTCAAAATAATTTTTGTCCATTCAAGTTTCTCTGTCCATTCAATTTTTTTTCACTTTTCCGACAAGTATTTATTATTAGTTAGGCCATGATTCCGAATCCCAGGGTGGGGATCACCATGCATCCAGGTCCCCCTTCACCACCCTGGGAGGACTGAGGACAGAGGAGAGGTGGGCAGAGCCAGTTCAGATCATCCCAAGAAATGTGCCTTCCGCCTGGCAGTGGTCCCAGGCAGACATCCAGGATATGAGGCAGAAGGACTTGTACAAACGCCGGTACCATTCGCATATAGAGACATCGCCCCCTTTAGCAGTCATTGCCTTCTCACAGCGGTGGAAGTCCAGGTAGTTCTGCCAGCAGTTCCTGGTCTGGGTTGGGGAAGGGGCTTTCAAAAGGGGCAGTCTGGGGGCACCTGGGTGGCTCAGTGGGTTAAAGCCGCTGCCTTCAGCTCAGGTCATGATCCCAGGGTCGTGGGATCGAGCCCCGCATCGGGCTCTCTGCTCTGCGGACAGCCTGCTTCCTCCTCTCTCTCTGCCTCTCTGCCTACTTGTGATTTCTGTCTATCAAATAAATAAATAAAATATTTTAAAAAGGGGGGAGGGGCAGTCTGGTAGTTCTTGATTTTGGTCTTGATGTCTTCTGCCATGGTGCTGACTCTAAACACACCACAGCAGCACCTCGCAGCTCAATGTGACCCTCAGCAAAGACGCCAGAGTCGGACCGGAAGCGGAATTAAGACCGAGTTTAAAGAAACTTTAGAGTCAGTTACTGATATCCTCAAAAGTCCTGTTGGAGGGGCGCCTGGGTGGCTCAGTAGGTTAAACATCTGCCCTCCTCTCCGGTGGTGATCTCTGGATCCTGGGATAGAACCTCACATAGGGCTCCCTGCCCAGCAGGAAGTCAGCTTCTCCCTCTCCGCTTGCCCCTCCACCCCCAGCTCCTGCTCTCTCTCAAATAAATAAATAAAATTTATTTTTATATATTTTTTAAAGATTTTATTTATTTGTTTGTCAGAGAGAGACAGAGGGCACAAGCAAGAGGAGCAGCAGGCACAGGTAGAAGCAGTCTCCCTGCTGAGGAAGGAGCCTGGTACAGGACTTGATCCCAGGACCCTGGGATCATGACCTGAGCTGAAGGCAGATGCTTAACTCACTGAGCCACCCAGGCATCCCAATAAATTAAAAAAAAAAAAAAAAATCATGCTGCAATAATTAGGATTGCACTTGAATCTACAGATCAAATTGGGAATAATTTATTTATTAATAATGTCTTCCAGTCCAAGAACATGGTGTATATCTTCATTTATTTTATTAATTGCTTTCATTCCTGTTTTATAGTTTATAGTTTGCACATATTTTGTTAGGTTTTTACCTACTATTTTAATTTTATTTAGTGCTATGATAAATGATATTTATTTTCTTAATTCCAGTTGTTCATTGCAAGTAGGTAGAAAGAAAATTGGTATTTTAATGTTCACTTTGTATCCTAGTACTTGATAAACTCATGTATTTGTTACAATTTTATGAGTTTTTCAGATTTTCCACATAGAAAGTCATTTCATCTGTGAATAGAAAACATTTTATTTTTACTTTTATACACTTTTAATTTATATGACTTGATCATTGCATTGGCTACCATATCTAGAGCATTACTGAACATGAGTCAAGAGAGTGTTCTTGCCTTGTTCGTGATCTTTGGGATAAACCATATAGGCCTTCACTTTTAAGTATGGTGTTAAAAGTAGGTTATGATAGATACCCTTGTCAGATGGAGGGATTCCCTTTTATTCCAGAGAGTTTATCATAAATTGATTTTTTTAAATGCTTTTCTCTCCATTTATTGATAGGATCTTGAGCTTTTTCTTGTTAGCTCTTTTAATATGGTGAATCACAGTGATTGATGTATAGATTGTTGTACCCACCTTGAATTGTTGGAATAAATTCCATTCTCTTGTGATGTATTGTCCTTTTTATTTGTTGCTTGATTCCACTTGCAGATATTTTTGTGGAGGACATTTGAGTTTATGTTCATAATAAGTTATTTATAAAGCTGCTGAACTTCTGCTAGTAGAGCCAGAAGTGACCAAAGAATAAATTCAAATTTACCTGGTGGTTATAAGAAATTTGTGTCTTGCTAGGGAGATAGCTGTAGTTTTACTTTTAAAAAATAAGTATTTGTCTTGAATTTGCTTTATAGCATTATAATATGTTTTTATTTACTGTGACTAGCAAAATGAATGGTGATTGGAAAGGATGTTGTTTATTTAATATAAGTATTAAGAAGAGGGTTTCTTTATAACTTGCAGGCACACTTGGGATTTTGCCCCAGTTTTAAAGAATGACAGCAAAAGCACCTTTATCTGACATTTAGGATGATTAAATTTTGAAAAATCACTTGGCATATTCAGCATGACTCCACAGGGTGCTCTAGCTTTATAAGGCAATGGATCATGTTAGCTTAACTTATATTTAAGATTTGCTGGCCTGATATTATTGTGTTAGGCAGTATTGCTGAAATGGAAACATAAAATTTTGCTGCCATGAGATCAAGTTTGTGCCTGCCCTACACTATAAATTAGTTCCATAAAGTTTTAAAATGCAGTGTTTATTCTGGTTCTGGTAGTATTGAGAAATAGCAAACTGAGCTTGAATATATAAAATTAAGCCTACTCTTTGTGAAAACAGATTTTTTTTTTCATTCATGTATCATTGAAATTCAGGAGTAAAGGTTACTTAACCATTAAAAAGGTTTATATGAAGTTGAAAGAAGAAAAGCGAATTGTGGTCAGAGTTCATTTTTAAAAGCAGCATACCTTCTGGCTCATAATGCCTAATTTTTATGAGCCTACATATATATTGGCTACTACTGCAATAATAGCAAGAAATGTAATGAGACATGCAAAGATAACTTTAGAATAATACAGTGTTCATAAAAAGTGTACCATCTGTGACAGCCTACTTTGAAAATATATATGTTCAAGCAGAAATATTAAGCAAAATGGAATAATGAGTCTAAGTCAATTTTAAAAGCACAGAATTGGTTTGTTACATGTGTTAAATAGCCATTTGAAGAAAAAATTCACAAATAACGTGACAAAAAATGAGTTCACATTGGAAAATAATTTGAAAAATATGGATGAGGTAAAGTATCATTTGGGCAAAGAAGAAAAAGTAGACTAATTTATATAGCTCATTTGGTTTTTATGTCCCTCAGTATTAAAAAAAAGTGAGGAAATAGTGTTTCTTTTACACAAAGTGTAAATGTGCTAGAAGAGTGGATCATGACCTGGTAGCTATAAAATGATCTTAAAGTTTGCAACTTATAGAATAATGTTGAACATATGCAGTTTGTCAAAACTTATAATCACTTAATAATGTTTTTGTTTAACAATTATATGTAATCCTCTGGAAGTTTTTATTTTTATTTGTGTATTTGCAAGCATTTATTTCATTTTTTTGTCGATGTAGGACAAATGAAGTAAAATAGTGGCATTCTTTTTTACCTCAAATATTATACTATTGTAAGAGAGAAAAAGATAGTAAAATGGACTTTTGGTATTTTGTGTAAAAGTGATTATAACCACTTCTACGTTTTTATATGTGAGAGATAGGTATGTGACTAAAATTATCTTTTATTGTATTTATTGAACTAGATCCATCTGCTAAGTAATGCAATATAATACAGGCAATATACAGTTTTAATATGGCAAAGTGATAAGAAATCTTAATTTTACCCAAATCTTCCCTAAGATAAATTTTTTATTTAATTTTTAATCAAAGTGTAATTAGCATATAGTGCTATATTACTTTCAAGTGTATAGCATAATGAATCAGCTATACATTCTATACATTACTCAGTGGTCAATAAGTGTAGTCACTATTTGGCACCAAAAAATGTTATTATAATCTTATTGACTATGTTGATTTAAATGTACTAGCAAGATAAAATACCATCATATATGAAAGGGAATTTCATATCACTTATTTGACAGTTCTATAAATCTGCGAAGCATTATGAGATAAATTGATAGCTACAGTAGATATTGATAGATTATAGGTATCACAGGTCAAATAAAACAGAATTATCTACAAGTAATGATTTATGTATCCCACTTTTTTTATAATGATGCTCAAATCTTAGTGTGCAAAAAAAATGTTTTTTTGTTTTCCAAACTTAAACTTACCTTGTGATGTTCATTTTTCAATTTTTAAAAAAAATTGAAAAATATCCCAAAATTGATCAATTAACTGAAATTGAAAAATATTCAGTCTATTAAATTAAGGAACATGTAAAAATATTAACTGATCATATCTCTCTCATTAAAATAATATTAATTAAGCATAATTAATTATGTTGGAAATTGTGTTGCAGTCATAATCGTTAGCAAGCATTTGTGTTGGGTGCATTTATGTATTGGTAGAAATATAGTCAATCTAATATATAATTTGGAAATTGTTCTTTTTTTTTTTTTAAACACTATTTGAGAGAAAGAGACAAAGAGGGACACCTGGATGGCTCAGTTGGTTAAGCATCCGCCTTTGGCTCAGGTCATGATCCCAGTCCCACATCAGGATCCCTTCTCAGCAAGGAGCCTACTTCTCCCTCTGCCTGCCAGGTCCCCACCACCTCCTGCCCCCACCCCCCACTTGTACTCTTGTTCTCTCTCTCTCTCTGTCTCTCATAAATAAATAAATAAATAAATAAATAAATAAATAAATAAAATCTTTAAAAAAAAAAAAAGAGCAGAGAGAGAGAACACAAAGGGGAAGGAGACAGAGAAGCAGGCTCCCTGCTGAGCAGGGAGCCCAAGGACAATGACTGGACAAGGACAAACCCAAGGACAAGGGCTGGACAAGGGAGCCCAAGGACAATTCCAGGACCCTAGGATTGTGACCTGAGCCACCCAGGTGCCCCATAATTTGGTAGTTATTCTAAAGTAATCTGGTACTCTAAGATGTAAGGATGCCAAACTGATTTTAAGGGAATCCATAGATCAAGGGTAACATTTTATGTTACTGTACCTGGTCTTCAAGCACTACTGCAGCACACAGTTCCTGGCCAGAGTGAAATGACAGCAAAAGTTTCATCCTAAGCTTTATCATCAGTGTGAAGAAACTAAACATACACAGTGTTATTAATATTTTAATGATAGTGAAATGTTAATATTTTAATTTATCCTGTTTACACTTTTTGAAAAAAATACTCAGCCAATTTTTCTGTCATATTTCTGTCATATTAATTTAAACTTTTTCAGTGTTTATTGTAGTTAGGTATACAGTCAGTATAAATAAGGTCATTTTTATATTTATATAACCTACAGTGACTTTCATGTCTTCTTAAAATAGTCATATAATTTTATTTGTATTTTCTCATGGGATGCTCTATATATGTTCCAGAAAATTGTTTTCTATAATCACCACATACTACCCAGTATGTGAACTATTAGGGGGGAAATTAAGTATGTGCTTGTGTATGTAATATTTGTGAATAAAGCAAAAAGATGCTGATTTCCTTCCATTGTCATAATGGACCATTACTCAATAGGCTTACTATACCATTATTAACTATGGAGGAAAATGCACTTGTGTTGGTTTTTGTTACTTATTATGTCATTAGTACCCAGATATTATGGTATTATGTGTTAACTTGTGGATTTCTGTCTAGCAGGAAACATAATTTCAGTGTTATATTTTTAATGCTCTGTAGGATATTAACCAGTTTTATATCTGTTAACATGTTGAATTTAGCATTCCTTTGGGTGATTATAAGAATTTCCAGTTCTCAAATTATTTTTTGAACGAACTTTACTATTATACTGGCTCCCTAATTGATTAATATTTTGAATAGAACATTATTTTATATTTGTGTGAGGGCCATGTTTTTAAATTTTGAGAATTGTATTTTATAGATCCCATATCACCAATTTGATAAGTAGGAAATCTGAGGCTTTGAAAATTTGGTACTAACTTTCACTAGGTCGTGGCTGAAGGCAGAGTATGATGACACTTTTAGAGTTCTTCTGGAGGCTGATTCAGTCATTATCACAAAGTATTTAATGAAGTTTAAAAATGAGATGAATTTCCTCTAGTAATTTCACACACTTGGTTCTTTATAAGGTACTTCGTTTATGCTTTAGAATTCTACTTTTGAAATATGCTCAGAAAGACATGAATTGTACTGTATCTCTACAGCTGCCCGCAGACATTTATACAAGCTCTCAAAAGCTTAAAAGAGCTTATTTGTCTTCATGAAAGCAATCTTTTCAAAATACATAACTTTACTGTTACATATATGAAAAATGGAATAGAAAAGAATTGGTTCCATTTAGAGAAAATAGTATTCCCATAGAACACTGAATAACTAATTGTGATAACACATTAATCTATCTGTGATTATGTGGAAAATATTGACAAGCAGTCTCCTCCAACAGATGTGTTATCCCAATAACTCATCTGGATTGTGTGTTTTGCCATTCTTAATCTAAAACATGTATTTCTAGAGGCTAGAGATAAGATTAGAAATTTTAGCAACCTACATATGATTCTGTTTCAGATTCTCAAATGTGTTATGTTGACTATGGATTCAGATTTCTACTGGAAATAATAATCACTAATTGATAAAGTTCGAAAATGCCCGATTATTTTTTTTTTAAAGATTTATTTATTTGACAGAGATCACAAGTAGGCAGAGAGGCAGGCAGAGAGAGAGGAGGAAGCAGGCTTCCCGCTGAGCAGAGAGCCCGATGTGGGGCTCGATCCCAGGACCCTGAGACCTCGACCTGAGCCGAAGGCAGAGAGGCTTAACCCACTAAGCCACCCAGGTGCCCCCCGATTATTTTTTAATCATTTTTTTGATGATGCTCCAGAGTTCTTTGCATCACATTATATATAATATTACTTGGTAGTTTGGTAATCATATATTTCCAAATGTTAACTAACAAGATATATGAGATTTTGAATCATTCTACTATGCAGTTGTATCTTCTTTGATCTTTAGTTTTTGAGCTTAAATAGACAAACATATCCTCCAATAATGTTTAATTTGCATCATTATCAAGACTGAGTATGTCACTCATAGTATTAAAATTGATAAATGAGGTTTCTGTACTTCCTCACATCATTTCATCTTAAGACATGTAATTAAAAATGATCTTTTAAGGCTTTCCCACAAATTCCATGCTTTAAAAAAGTATCTGATTTATTTTGCTTTATATTGAATCAAGAAAGGAGATAGTGATTTGGGGTTTACAACACTAGTTGAATTGTATATGTTTTTGACATTTGTAGAAGTGATTTTTGTTTTGTTTTGTTTTGTTTTTACATAAACCCTATGACCTCTAGATTATCTAAGAGACTCCAAACTAAAAATTCTGCATTTCACATTATTTCTGTCAAGGTAACAATTGCTGCAGGTATTGAGGACTATTACTATCTCTAGCCTTTTTTGGAAATTTCTGATCATCTGTTAGAGAGAAATAACTTAAAGAATTATAAGCAGGGATTCTAAGTATATGGCCAGTAGCATGTTTTCTAGTTTATTTTATCTCTAAGTTTACTTGGTAAAGACAGCAAGCAAAAGTGCAATATATATTTTACACAATGCTTTATGATGTAAAAAACAATTAAGTATATATTACCTGACCAAGGGACCTGTGTTTTGAGCGAATGATAGTCGTCCATCCTTAAAAATTTTAGAAAGTATCACTTACTGTGTATATGACCTTGGAAAAATATCATTTCCTTTCTGTGATATCAGAATAATAACTGTACTTTCTTCAATGAGTTATATTGAGAATAGAATATTTGAAAATTATAAATTGAATAAGAACAGTTTATAGAATAAAATACTAGATGAGAATATTGCACTATGAGGGATGCCTGGGCGGCTCAGTCAGTTACACATCTGCCTTTGCTCGGGTCATGATCCCAGGGTCTTGGGATCCAGTCTCATTTCAGGCTCCTTGCTCAGCAGGGAGTCTGATTCTCCCTTCCTGATGCTCTCCCTGCTTGTACATACTCTCTCTCCTTCTCATTCTTTCTCTGACAAATAAATAAATGAAATCTTTAAAAAAAGAATTTTGCAATATGAAATATGACTATTTTCATGGTATTTTAAGAACAGTTATCTTAATATATGGTATCTTATATGTATATAATCAGTATAGTCCTGATTCGTAGATAAAATAACTCTTTTTCAGACTTTATAAAGAAGGAAATTAAGATTGAAATACTCCTAAAATACTATTAAATGCCCAGACACCTGATAAATTGATACTTACAAGACCTCAAATTCAGAACTTCTGATTCCAAATGTAAAATTCTTTTCATTACACCAAAATGAAAGAACTCAAACCCTTTGAAGGAGAAAAAGTGACATATAACAACCCCCACCCCCAGCACACACACACACACACACACACCCCACCCCACCCCACCAGGAATCTCTTTTCCCCCCACTAATTCTGGAAGGCATTTGCTTTTTTAGAACCTCAGAAAATCTGAGCATCATTAAACATATGAGTGGATACCTCAAAAAATAAATATTTAGATAAACTAAGAAAATTAGTAAATATGAGCTGTAAACTTATTTACCCACAAAATATATAAAATGGACATCAGAAGAGAGTACTGAAAGCAGAACCATCAGTGGCAGCCTGAGCTGCTCAATGATGGATCAATCACAATCAATTACAGATCTGCCTGGGTGGCCTGGAGCAATGTATAAACAATACGCATAATGGATAGACCAGTCACAGAGAGAAAATTCTTAAATTGCCATCTCCTACCCGGCAGCAAGGAATCACATAATTTTTTCTAAGAATGCTGATGATTTTTCCGGCATAAGTAATGTGTTTAGAGTACCTAAGTTGCATGATTTTTTTTTTCAGAATTTGAAACGAAATATACAAAGATATCTCACAACTTTTATGTTAGCAGTAGAATCATATTGCACAAAGGGATACATGTGGAAAATAAAACAAAAATATATACTGTTTTACATTATTTGAATAATTATCTAATATTGAACTGATGAAATTGTATAAATTACATAGTGTTTATTACAAAGCAAAAACTCATTTAAATAACTGCTTGCTTATCATGACTTGATTCAAGAATATTCCTTTGCTCTGCCTACCAATCTGAAATTGATATTTTAAATATTTACTAGATAGATTAATTTCTCCACTTAGAACCCTGAACCACTTAAGCTCAGACAGACCTCAGAGTAATACTATATATCATTTGTTCTAACTTCTGCTTTCTGAAATATAGCAAAGACTGGTTAGATGGCTGTATTGGTCAGTGTTCAGCTGGAGAAACACATTATAAGACACGTACACATGAGTATGTATATATGTGCATGCTTATACACACAGATATACATACACACACATATATATAATAAATATGCATTAGTTGTAAGGATTATGTATTTATTACATGTATTATAAGCAATTCATTCTTTCCAGAATTGGTGGGGGGAAAGAAACTCCTGGTGGGGTGTGTGTGTGTGTGTGTGTGTGTGTGTGGCGGGGGACATATTTATTTTATGGAGTTGGCTTATGTAATTGTGGGTACTGGCTAACCAAACCTAAAATCCATGAGGTGAGTCAGGAAGGAAAGGGAAGTTCATGAGCAGAGTCGAACCTCAAACACACAAGCCGAAGCTTGTTGTCCATGGGTCCACAAGGTTGTTGTCTTAGGAAGGGTCTCTGTTCTCTTTTTGAGATCTTCTAATTGATTAAGTCAGACCTTTTTGATTCACTTAAAACCAACTGATTAGAGACTTCATTCCCATCTACCAAATCACTTCACAGCTGTACCTGGTAATATTTAATTGACTAATGAGTGACATTGTGTCTTGTTATAAAAGTACTGCTGCTTTCCTCTGTCCTCCACCTTTTTTAAGAGAATATCATGTGTAGCCACCTCAATCAGAAGCATACTAGAAAGGGAATTCTGGGGACTGCAATTCAGCGTAGGCCAGATTGACATATTAGAAGTCATTCCAGTGGCATTCTTCCTTACTTTTATAATTCTAATACATTTAGCATTGATAATGGATTTTGGGGCATGCTTTGGGAAGTTCAATAATTTGGAGGTTACACCAAGATTCATTTGAGGGTCCCTTACTTTGGCAACCCAAGACTCAACTCAAAAGCAGTGTTCTCCAGTGAAGCAGCTTGGGACTCACTCAGGGGTATGTTCAACTACAAAAATGGCTAAGTTTCTCAGTCTGTTTAGAATTCTATTTTCATTGAAATTAGATGAAATTTGAGACTTTATTTATTGTACCTAAAGAAGTGAGAATCCTTTGGTCTTCTGAGCTCACTTGAAAAACTTTCATCCTTGGTGGAGGATGATCTTGTTGCTGTCAACACTACCATTTGTCAGTCTTCCTCGGTTTTGTAGTGTTAAGTCTATAAGACATTCACAGGAAAGAGGCTGATATAGGCCTTGATAAATATGTTCCTTCAGCTGGCTCTTGGGTCTAAGGACCTCAGAAGGTAGCTCTTCAAAACAGCAACTTTTGGGTAGATGCTGCCTCAGATCACTTACAAAAACTTATGATAATTTTTCTCAGGTTGTCTTGCTTTGTCTTGTTCTGTGAGAAACTCCTCTCCAAACCATCTATATGCTAAGAGTCCTTGATTATGAGGTTGGGATTGGACACCCAAGAAACAAATTGCGTAAGAAGTGTTTAGACTGACCTTTGCCAGACTTAAGTGTTTTTCTCAGTTTAAACAACTCCATTCCCTCCATGCCAAGCTATTTAAACTACCATGTCATTCATTGAATTATCTCTATATAGCATAATTTCTCCAAATATAATTTAGAATTATTGTGGTCACTCTGAGGAACTTTTGAGGTAATTTATTTTTATATGAATATATAAATTTTATATAGAATATATAAATTTTATATATCTTATTATATATTTTATATATATTGTATATATAAATATATATAGAATATATAAATTTTATATAGAATATAAACTAAGTAAATTCCAAAATATTCAAAGGTCTGTACTTTTTGACTGGTGTGAGGAAACTAAATTGTTTTTTAAACTAGATGTTACATCTAACGATCACTCCCACAAGGTATGAAGTTTCCCTGCCAAAACTTAAGATTGTCATTTTATTATAAACCATCCAGTGAGTGTGACATGGTTTTTATTTATGGTTTTAATTTTCATTTTTTTTCTAAAGTGTATATTTTTTAAAGATTTTATTTATTTATTTGGTAGACAGAGATTACAAGTAGTCAGAGAGGTAGGCAGGGAGAGAGGATAAAGCAGGCTCCCCGCTGAGCAGAGAGCCTGATGCGGGGCTCCATCCCAGGACCCTGGGATCATGACCTGAACTGAAGGCAGAGGCTTTAACCCATTGAGCCACCCAGGTGCCCCTAAAGTGTATTTTTTTTTTTGTATTTTTAATTGGTGTGTTTGTCTAATGTATAAAAATACAGTGGACTTTATAGTCTTTTATCCTAAAACTTTAACTCATTTATTACTTTGATAATATCTTTGTGACTGCCACTTTAATCACTGTTGGATCTGTTGGATTAGATGACTGAAGTGGCAAAGCAACCTGCACTGCCCTCTAGACTTGTATTCTGTTTGGGGCATCATACCAAAGAAGCAGTTTCTCAGTTTATTTGGCAAATGGACTGGAATGACACAGTGAAGTGAAGGATATGTTGTCTCTAAAATCTAGTGAAGTGCACTAGGCATTGTGCCTCCATTTTGATTTTTGGAGGAGACAGATGCAACAACTTAACCTATAACTTAGAAGGGGTATTTTGGTGCACTCCACACTTGACAAGCTGGACTCAGAAATTTCACTGAGGTGTAAGCCTTCTTAATTTTTGTCAGATTTATTTTCCACCCTCTGCCATGCAAATGTCTTACCAGTAAATCTAGAGTATTTGCTATTTCTTGCTGTCTAGGTCCTATAAGCATGATATTATCAAAGTGTGATGTTATCAAAATAATTGACCAGTGTAATGTGTTGTGAAAAAGAAAGGTGATCATGATCCCTGCAAACTAAATTATGACCTAGGGCTGGAGATTTCATATACCCCTGAGGTAGAACAGCAAAGGTTACTGCTGGCTTCTGTTGTTCTCTTTTAACATGTATTGAGGAAAAAACAAAGGCCAGATCAATGATTACGTATCTGGTACTAGAGAGGTGTTATGAAGCCACATCTGACTGAGCAGCTTTAATTGGAATCACTACCAGGTAAGTTTATAAGAATCCACTGTCATTTTCCAAGGTCCATCTATTCTCTGCACAGGCCAAAAGGCTAGTTAAGTGAAGATGTGGTAGAGATCATCACTCCTGCATTCTTTAGTTCCTTGGTAGCATTAGCCTCAAATTCCTCCAGGAATGAGGCATTTAAATTTTGTTTACTTTTTTCCTAGGTAGAGGCAGTGACAATTTGAGTCTCCCAGAATTGGTGTCCATACAGAGATGGTGATCAATAGACCTGAAAAGTTCTGCTTATTTCCTTTTATCCAAATGCACAGTTGCCCTGGTAAATAGGTCCCCTTGGGGATGGCTAGGTGAAAGATTAACAGTATACATCTTTGGTAGTGCACTAAGATCCTTTCTCAAGTCTGGAAATTGATTCAGGGTCTTTGACTCTTTTTTTGTAATCTAGGTTAGCCTTTTGTACATTTAACCTAGAATTTTTCTGCTTACATAAATTAATTAAAAATAGATAGATTTCCTATCTATATCACTCGTAGGAATGTCATGATAAACTGACCAGTGCCGTAGGCCTCGGAGAGACAGTCTGATTGCCATTGTGGCTCTTCTGGCCTTCACAGTAACCATGTCCACCTTGCCTTTGATGATTGAATCCACCAATTGACCCCTGCTCCCCAGAATCCAGTTACTCCTGTTACATTTAGGTTCCTAGTTTAGTGACTACAGTTCCCACCTTAAGATGTGGCCTATAGGGGCACCTGAGTGGCTCAGTGGGTTATGCCTCTGCCTTTGGCTCAGGTCATGATCCCCGGGTCCTGGGATCAAGCCCCACATCAGGCTCTCTGATCAGCAAGGAGCCTGCTTCCCCCACTCTCTCTGCCTGCCTCTCTGCCTACTTGTGATCTCTCTCTCTATCAAATAAGTAAATAAATAAATCTTTAAAAAAAAAAAGATGTGGCCTATAGAGAAATATGATCATGGACATTTTCAAAGATTGTAGGACTCCCCTCACAAATTTATTTCTCACAGTGATTGTGAAAGCTATGTCTTCTGGACCCTCTTAGTAGGTATTAAATGAAAAAATCCACTTTTAACTTTCCAATATCTTCTAAGGCTTTGAATCCTTCCTGTGCATTAAACAAAAACTGGTGAGGCATTTTTTTTTTTAAGATTTTATTTATTTATTTGTCAGAGAGAGTGAGCACAGGCAGACAGAATGGCAGGCAGAGGCAGGGGGAGAAGCAGGTTCCCTGCTGAGCAAGGAGTCCCATGTGGGACTCCATCCCAGGACGCCGGTACCATAACCTGAGCTGAAGGCAGCTGCTCAACCACCTGAGCCACCCAGGCATCCCTGGTGAGACATTTTTAATTCACTAACCAAGGTCCACCTTTCAGTCCATGTTGTAGGTGACCAAAGTGAATTCACCAAGTGAAATCAGTCAGAGAAAGACAAATACAATATGATTTCACTCATATGTAGAATTTAAGAAACAAACGGACAAAGGGGAAAAGAGACAAACCAAAAAAGAGACTCTTAACTATAGAGAATAAACTGATGGTTACCAGAGGGAGGTGGGTAAGGGAAATGGATGGAATAGGTGAAGGGGATTAAAAGTAAGCTTATCATGATGAGCAATGAGTAATATGGAATAGTTGAAATCACTATATTGTGCACCTGAAACTAATAAAACACTTTATGTTAACTACATTGGAATTAAAATAAAAAGAAAGAAAGGAAAAAAGCAAGCAAGCAAGCAAACAAACCCAAGTCGTTCTTTTGAAGTATAGTGCCTTTCACTCTAGTTATAGGCTTAGAAGTGAAGAGGAGTGGTAAAGTTTGGTCCTAAGAAGACTCAGCACATTGTCTTATAGGGCAACTGCTTCAGGGAGGCCATTACAATTGCTTTAGCCTCTGAATTGTTAATTCCTTCAGGCTGGGGTGGAAAGGCTGATGCCACTGAGTGTAGTGAGGATGACACTGTGGATAGGGAGGCCACTGTCTTTTCAGAAGGAGGAGCCACTTCTGCTGGGGATAGGGAGACTACTTCTGCTAGGCATAGAGAGGCCATGTTCGACGTAGGTGGGGAGACCTCTTCTACTGACAAAGACTCATTGGGATTCAGATGCTCAGTGGACAGTGTCATCAGGGTCTTCTCACATGGTCCCATCCCAGTGTACTGTATCCCATTCTTTCCCAATCAGTGCTTTCACTTTAACAGTAGAAACTTCCTAAGAAGCTCAGAGTCAAGCATTTTAAGTAAGCCAGTCATAGGACAAGAGTCCATGTTTGATTTTCAGAAATCTTTGGTCAGCTGCTACAAGACATACGGTATTCTTCAAGACACACATAGATAACTTCAGGTCATTTATAAAGCCTTAAAGGTAGGAATATGAATCCCTAAACTCCTCCTTTTTTTTCCCTTTTTTCTTTTTTTTCCCTCTTTTTTCACCACTTTGTCTATTGATAGGAGCAACCACCAACCTCATTATATTGATTTGTTTTCCAAAAATATTCACAAAGCATATATATACTTATCCAGAATTTGACTTGTTATAAATAAGTAGATCATTAGGAGAAATCAGTGAAGACATTTTGCCTGTCTCTTTTTCACATTCATGCCATGGACTGTCAGTGCCCTCTTTAGTACTGGAAATAGCCATTAACATCTTTAATCAGATTAGGGAGCTAGTTCTAGACACCCCAGACCAGTTCAGAAAACTCATCCTTAAAATAATATTTCTTCACAGAGGATTTTAGGGAAATAAAAATAGTCTGTATTATATAATCTTAATATTTGGAGAATAACCTTCTTACTGCCTACCTTGGCTGCTGCAGTCTATATATAAACTCCTCCAGGGATATATATCTGGGTCCCAGGGTGGAGGGCCAGGGGGAGGGTGGATAATGGGGGATGGGTAGCAACTGCTGAAATTAACTGAAATTAATCCACTTTACCTTCCAAGCCTTTTCTTGGAGGCTGCAAGGCTTAATAGATTCCAGAGCTCCAAAATAATTGCATCAATAGATTATGCCAGTGCAGTTGTTGTTTGGGTGGGGAGACAAATTCCTAGTGCTTTCTATTCCACCACCTTTGAAGAGTCCTGCAGCCCTCTATTATTTTTTCTTCCGCTTAAAGGATTTTGAATAAGTTTAAATGTATCAAAAAAGCAGAAATTCTTCCTCATTATATCATTCTCCTCATCAATTACTCAAACTTATTTAAATTGCTGTGTTTTTGCAAATATTTTTATTCTGATCATTTAAGGATTAATACAGCTTTCAGTTTCTAGAACTAGTATAAAATAAAACCAAAGTTTTACAACTAATTAGATTTTTGCTTTGAAATGAATTGCCTTGGTAGAGATTTTCTAAGTGTTTGCATTCAAATAAGGCAAATATTAGTTTTCCTCAGAAAATTTGGCATTGAGGTTTCCCTAGTAATATGCCATTCATTCAGAAAATATTGAAATATTCATGGTTGGTAATCAAATGGTAAATGAATTTAAAGAAATTATAATGCTTTTATCAAATCAAAAATTTTTAAGCCCATAAACTGATGAGGAAAAACAATACCAAAGAATTTCTTTTTTGTAGGGGTGCCTGGGGGCTCAGTGGGTCAAAGCCTCTGCCTTTGGCTCTGGTCATGATCCCAGGGTCCTGGGATTGAGCCCCACATCTGGCTCTCTGCTCAGTAGGGAGCCTGCTTCTCTTCTCTCTCTCTGCCCGCCTCTCTGCCTACTTGTGATCCCTGTCTGTCAAAAAAAAAAAAAGAATTTCTTTTTTTTAATTTCCAACTTTCTCCTTTATAGAATATATTCAAATCAATATAGCCTTAGGCCTCTTATTTGTTATTCAGCTCCAAAGGCCTGGTAAATAATTCCACGTAGATATTTAAAATAAAACCTATTTTCTAAGTATATAAACTTTCTTTTCTAAATATCCTCTCTGTGACAGTGGTGCCACCAGGTATCACTTAAACCTGTGGAGAAAGCAAGGTAAAAAGCCAACACCATGGGCTTTTAAGTTAGGAGATCGGTTTCAAATTCTGATGAAGTGTGACTTTAAGAAAGCCTGTTGGGGTGCCTGGTTGGCTCAGTGGGTTAAAGCCTCTGCCTTCCACTCTGCTCTGCTAAGCTAGGGTCAGGATCTCAGAGTCCTGGGATGGAGTCCCATCAGGCTCTCTGCTCAGTGGGGAGCCTGCTTCCCTTCCTCTCTCTCTGCCTGCCTGTCTGCCTACTTGTGATCTCTGTCAAATAAATAAAATCTTTGGAAAAAAAAAAAAAGAAAGCCTGTTAACAATTCACAAACACAGTTTTCTCATATGACTTCTTTCTCAATGATTTCTCAAATGATTTCTGCTATGTAGCTTGAATGGTTACTATAAAACTTATTTAAAACAGTGCACATCGAAGTATACAGACCCTCAATTATTATTAGTTTTTTTCTGCTTTCTCTTCTTGGTATTTTATTTGCACATTCTTTCTCTTTCATTCTCTGCATGCAATTATTCATTTACCCAGTCCAATTTGTTTCTCCTCTAAGGGCCTTTTCTATTTACACTTTCTGATTTTATTCCTGTTTCTCACACCATCATTGAAGCTCTCATCACCTCATCACCCTAGAATCACTAGAATCACATTATATTTGAATTTTCTTCCCTAGGTCTTTGCACAGACTTTGTCTTGTCATTGAAGTTTCAGATCAACCTTCTAGAACCTCTAGCAGAGCTTTTCAAAAATGCCCACCTACCCCAACTCACTTTCTATCATTCATTCTGTTTTGTTTACTTCATGACATTTACACCTGAAATTGTCCTATGTTCATTAACCGTTTGTCTTCATTGTTAGAGTGTAGGTTTTTTGGGAGCCATGGGCTCATCTCTCTTGTTCACTACTGTAAACTGAGCAGAAAAAACAAACAAACAAACAAACAAAACTGTTAGTAAAACAGAGAGAGCAGTAGAATTTCTCTCTATAGGCAGTTACTTTCTGACTGCTTTCACAGGCAGAATATTTCCATATCTTAAAAATCTATTGATCTTTTAAAGATTTTATTTATTTATTTGACAGAGATCACAAGTAGGCAGAGAGAAAGAAGAGGAAGCAGGCTCCCTGATGAGCAGAGAGCAAAGAGCCCTCCCTATGTGGGGCTTGATCCCAGGATCCTGGGGTCATGATCCGAGCCCCTGGGGTCATGACCCCAGCCGAAGGCAGAGGCTTTAACCCATTGAGCCACCCAGGCATCCCAAAAATCTGTTGATTTTCATGTGCCATTGTCCTAAAGTCTTCCCATGTTATGAATACACTTGAATGTTAGAATACGATACCATAGTTTTTACCAATTTATTAATCACAATATCTGAGCATTTACTTTCTGACCTGGCCAAGTAAGTCTTTTCCAGCCCCAGAGTTATATTCTCTTTGTGTTTACTAGTACAGGGAATATATTAACTGCCTTTCTTGATTCAGAAAAACTCCACAAACTTAGATATTAAATTGCATCATCTCTATGAATGATTCTTCAGGTGTTTCTCTTGTCATTCATTTCTGTTTTTTAAATTGCCTATGATTTTTATTTGTAATGCAGTTTGGCAATTTCATATAATCCTTTCACAGGTCAATGGTTGTCTTGGGGATATCCAGTCTTCCCCACAAAGCTTACACTCTAATTATCATTCCATTCCATGCTTTATACTTCCTGGACCTCAGTGTTTCTCTTTATGTTATTCCTTCTGTTTGAAAATTATTTTTCTCTACTTCTCTCCATGTAAAACCACTACTCAACTTTCAAAGTAGACCTCAAATTTTAACTGCTCCAAAGTTAGAATTAAGCTCCTTTTTCTAAATCTAAACTATCTCTTTTCTCTAATTTATAAACCTAATAGAGTGATTTTTTTTTTTTTTTAGCTCTTCCCATTTGACAGTGTGAACTCTTGATGGCAGATAAATGCCATTTATTCTGCTTTACACAAGGGTCTATCACATAATGATTCCATAAAAACAACCAGTTCTGAGATCAGTCTCTGTGCCAAAAAAAGTTTCCAAGGAATATAATAACCATATGTCTCTTTAATCTCCATAATAACTCTATGTGATGAGGACCTGTATTATGCCCATCTTATCTATAAAGTCAATGAAACATATCTATGATGAAGAATTTGAGAGTATTCTGATCATACAGTGAACAAAGTGATTTACCCAAGCTAGGAAGTGATGGAGTTAGATTTTTTTCTAATTAAGAATCTGACTCCATTTTGGTGCTTAATCAACTGACATCATTCAGATGCCAACCTTCTCTTGAACCCTTTTGTTCCACATCTGGACAACTCAGTAAGAAAATCCAGGTGCTCTGTCTTTTAGCGATAGTGGTAGGTTCAAGCACACTTCTCTGCCCATACATTGAAATCCTCACCCTACCTTCATACCCTGATTGCAAAAATAACCAAAGCCACAGACCCCTCCAGCTTAAAACATCTGAGACAGGCTTGGATAAGAAAGCTGCAAAATGTGAGTTATAAAATATCATACCTCTTTGGTGTATGTGTAACTGTGGCATTACTAATCTTGACATCTGAACCAGTTTGGGGTTGGGAGTTGATCCCGCCCACCATGGTATCACCATCAAAACAATTTTGAACCTGGTTTTCTGAGTCTAGATTTCAAGCTCTTAACTGTAAGACTATATTACTTCTCAGATAATGTTAAATACTTATGTGTCACATGAGCTAATGTATGAATTCCTTGAGGACAAGGAATTTTTCTTAAGTTTTTTATTTATCCATTAATTATTGAAATGAGTATATATTACTTTTTTGGCATAATAAAATAATATAGAGAAATAGAAGAGTCAGGAACAGAAGATATGCAAGACTTGGGACTATTTTATTATATATTATATATACATCTTAAAAATTGTATAATCCTGTTCATTAATTATAACAACATAAGAAGTAGGATTCACAAAGATGAAAAATTGAATGAACCTTCAAATCAGCCAACAAATAGTTTTTTAATTTTATCTGATGCCAATTTATCAGTTGTTGCATTCTGTTGCCTATTAGTTAAGCAACAGAACCATTTGTCTAAAGTAGTTATATTTCATGCATTTTAATTGATTCCTGATATCAATTTAATGATCAGACTTTTACCTTTATTTAATGTAATTATTTAAAAATTGAAGAAATATCTCAAAAAGGATTTTAATCTGTTTGTCCTGACAAAATAGCACACAAATTATCTGTATTAATACTTATAAGAACTTACAAGAATGGCAAATTTGATTAAAAAAAAAAAGATTTCCAAAAGCCTACTTGAGTCAATCCAAACACCAGATACCTTGGAGGTAAAGCATGGGTTTTTAAAAATGATGCATCTTGGGGCACCTGGGTGGCTCAGTGGGTTAAAGCCTCTGCTTTTGGCTCGGGTCATGAGCTCAGGGTCCTGGGATCGAGCCCCGCATCGGGCTCTCTGCTTAGCGGGGAGCCTGCTTCCCCCTCTATCTCTGCCTGCCTCTCTGCCTGCTTGTGGTCTCTGTCTGTCAAATAAATAAACAAAATCTTAAAAAAAAAATGATGCATCTTAGGGGCATCTGGATGGCTCAGTCAGTTAAACATCTTCCTTCAGCTCAGATCATGATCCCAGGGTCCTGCAATGGACCCCTGCATCAGGTTCCCTGCTCAGTGGGAAGTCTGCTTCTCCCTCTCTCTCTGCCCCTCCCCTCTACTCCTGCTCTGTATCTTGTTTTGTCTCCCAGATAAATCAGTTCTTTATAAATCTTGGATATCAGCCCTTTTCTGTAGTGTCATTTGCGAATATCTTCTCCCATTCTGTGGGTTGCCTCATTGTTTTGTTACTGTTTCCTTTCCTGTGCTGAAGCTTATCTTGATGAGTCCCAAAGTTCATTTTCATTTTTGTTTTCCTTGCCTTTGGAGACATGTCTTGAAAGAAGTTTCTGTGGCCGATGTCAAAGAGGTTACTGCCTGTGCTCTCCTCTAGGATTTTGATGGATTCCAGTCTCACATAGTGGTCTTTTATCCATTTAGAGTTTATCTTTGTGTATGGTATAAGCGAATGGTTGAGTTTCATTCTTCTGTATATAGCTGTCCAATTTTCCCAGCACCATTTATCGAAGAGACTATCTTTTTCCCATTGGATATTTTTTCCTACTTTGTTGGAGATTATTTGACCATAGAGTTGAGGGTCCATATCTGGGCTCTCTACTCTGTTCCACTGGTCTATGTGTCTGTTTTTGTGCCAGTATCACGCTGTCATGGTGATCACAGCTTTGTAATATAACTTGAAATCAGGCATCGTGATGCCTCCAACTTAGTTTTTCTTTTTCAATATTTCTTTGGCAATTTGGGGTCTTTTCTGGTTCCATACAAATTTTAGGATTGTTTGTTACAGCACTTTGAAAAATGCCGATGGTATTTTGATCGGGACGGCATTGAAAGTATAGATTACTCTGGGCAGCATAGACATTTTAACAATGCTTATTCTTCGAAACCATGAGCATAGGATGTTTTTCCATCTTTTTGTGTCTTCTTTGATTCTTTCATGAGTGTTCTGTAGTTCCTAGAATATAGATCCTTTACCTCTTTGGTTAGATTTATTCCAAGGTATCTTATGGTTTTGGGTGCTATTGTAAATGGAATCAATTCTCTAATTTCTCTTTCTATAGTTTCATTGTTAGCGTATAAGAAAGCAGCTGATTTCTGTGCACTGATTTTGTATCCTGCTGCATTACTGAATTGCTGTATGAGTTCTGGTAATTTGGGGGTAGAGTCTTTTGGGTTTTCCACATAAAGTATCATGTCATCTGTGAAGAGAGTTTGACTTCTTTAAATGGCTAACTAACTAAATAAATACAATCTTTTAAAAAATAAATATATATACGTATTAGTTAACTGGCATTCTTTAAGTAAAACTCCTAGGCCATCATTTTTAGTACTCCTTATCTCTTGGGTCTCTTATATAACAATCTTGCAAATGCTAGTTATTTATGGAAATATTATCAGTTCATTTAAATTATGTGCTGAAGTATATTTTATATGTTGTGTCTATGTTTTAATTTGAAGTTAAAGTACAGATTGCCATTTGATCAATTCATAATTTACCCATACTTAGGAAAAATGTGTAGAAAAAATCTTGAGGACACGGAATACTCCTCATTTCTAATTTTAATCCAGTCTATCATAATTCTTTGTCCAGAGATCCTCCTGCCTTTGCTTCCTTTTTTCCTCTATACCCTGCTTTTCCTCTCTTTATAGTAGTTTGACAAATATTAAGGATATACTATGTGCCTGGCATTCTGATAAGTAACAGGAAGTATACAATTGTTAAGACTGCCTCTGAAACAAATTAGTCAGGGTCTGGTTGGTGTGCTGGATATTCAAACAAATGAACATGAAGGCAACTTAAAATGGAGTACATTATTTATGGGAAAATGATAAAAGAAAAAAAAAAAGCAAGGGATTGAATTAAGGAAGTATCAGATCAGTAATACAGCTTTCCCAAGAGAAGTAGAAGAAGGGGTCTTACCAACCAGCATCTCTGTTTAGTTTGGTGGACATTAATATTCACAATGCTCAGCATCTCAGAAGGATGGGAGATAAGATATGATTCGGATTTCCTTTCAGGAATCTATATCCAGAAATGATAAGATTTCACATGTGGTTAATGATTACATTTTGCAAAATTCTGTAGACAGATTTTTTTCCACCACATGTAAATCTATTAATCACAATATTGGTCCTACTTAATTTTTAAGATATTTTTCATTGAAGAAGCTGTGCAAAAAAAACTTGAAGTCAGATCATCCTCTGTCTGGGTGTTACTGTCAGAGGATATGACATAAAGAAAGGCTGAGGGAATCAATAGCTCAAACTTTTAAAGGCAACTGAAAATATGGTATGAAAATCGAGTGGACTAGACCCAAAACATTAGTAAATGGGGAAAAACAGTAAGGCAAATCAGTTCACAAGTTAAAAATTGGGTACAACTATGCCCTACACCATTCCTTAAAATATTTCCTTATTGGCTCTATACTTAATAAAATGATTTTAATATAGTTTTACTTGTTGAATATTTTTGTTACTGTAAGTAACAAAATGTATCTGGATATCCATGTAGATACTTTTTCACTTACCTTTACCATTTCTGTAAGGATTTTATATATATATATATACATATATATATGTATATATATATATATATAATCTATCTATAAATGAGGTTGGTCTGTACTTCAGCCCTTCTCTGTAAACTCTGTAAAGTTTTGGTATCATATGTTGGGTAACTATAATTAAAAATGAAATCTTTTCCCAGCCTAGACAATCTCTCCATAAAATTAGAAGAGAAAGAAACAATTATATTATCGAGTAAACATTAAACCAACATGTGATGTTCATTGAAAGTAGTCCCATAAGGAACTACAAAGACAGAGAAATCTCACTCTTTTATATAGCAAAGCAGATATAACCTATTACATTCATGTTCTCAAGATAAACAGTAACTAGTCGTCAAATAAGGGTATTGACAACATCATTTACCACACATAGTTCATTTTAAATTCACTTGGTGATTGGGGTTACCATCTGTGTTAGTTTCTTGGCCTTATCTTAAAGAAAAAAATTTTAACCTAAGAAACACTAAACTTCTCATTTCTTTATGTCGGGAAGTAACAACTTAAGAGAGAGGCTTCAATCCAAATTAGGCTCCTTCTTTCTCACAGAAGTTGGGAGAGAGGTGCACTATTTTCCTTGATGTTTGCATTTCAAAGAGCCGGTTCCCAGGTCCTTGAGAAAAACATTCCTGAGTCCTAAAATTGGCAAGAGGTGTATTTAGTACATTTAATCCTTTTAAAAAGATTTACACATATTTCAAGGAGAAAGAGAAGGAACTTACAAAATTCTATAAAGTTAATGCTCTTGGAAAAGGGAAGTGGGAAAAGTCTTTTTTTTTTTTCAACAGAGAAAATTGTTTATTTGTAATTTGCATCAACCCTTAACAGTCTCCTCCCTGTGTTACTATAATATGATAACATTACAATTTCTAATGATTATTTCCTTTGCTGTTTCTATTCCTAGGCAAGTCACAGCAGTCTATATATCCAGCAAATCCATAGTAAAATATTAAAGTGATTATCAGAATGATAATTAAAATAAGAGAATTATTGGGCTTTTCAAGAAGTCAGTACTTTATTTACTTTGGGGAAATAATTTTTTAATACCTCATACCACTGATGAATGGTTAAATTAGGTACTTGGTTAGCAATTTACAAAAAAATTTTTTGGCTATCCATTAATTTTACCAGTTGTGTTGTCTATATTACGTTTTCAAATGATTAACTGCCGAAATACCATTTGGTTGTTCTTTATGAAGTCCTGTCTCTTCCAAACATAAGGAATAATTCAACTCTGGAGACTCAAAAAGTCTAAATTTTTAATTAGAAGTTTCCCTTACAAGGCCCAGTAAATTTTGAGTGTTCATCAGTCATAACTACCATCACACTGATAATGGTGGTATAGTCTCTTTAGTAATTTCTATATAATTTTCAGTAGTTTTTCCCAGATATGAAATGCAGTGATATCCAAGACCATCATCTAGAACTAAAGTCTTACTATGAGGAGCTCATTGAAAGGCACAGGTTGAACTTCTGGTGTTTACATACAGCTCTATTTTAAGTCTTAAGGACAAACCTACCCTATGGGCTTGTTGTTTTGTTTTCTTCTGGCATTGAGTCCAAATCAACAGTTATGCTATTATAACATCCACCTAAATCTCCATGAGTAATAGGCATTTACCTTTGCTTATCTATCTGTATTGAGTTTGGAGTGAACCTACCTCCCAAAATTCATCAAATGACATCGGACCGTCTTTTTGCATTTTTTATCTGTGAACACCAGATTTCTCTTTGTACATTAATTAGATATTTTTCTTTTCTACGTTATCTTTCCAGTATATGTGTGTCTGTGTATCTGTGTGTGTGTCAGATTTAGGGTTTGAGTACCTGGGTGTATGTTTTTTTTACTTTGTTGTTAAGAAATATTACAAATGGTGATGGTCTTACTTTTACTCTGTTAATCATCACATTTTTAGAGTTATAAATATGGACCCTGTTCTTCCTGGGAGTACAATTTAGAGGTGATAGGAAATGAGATTGTGAGAACCATTGCTGGAGTGTATTAGTTTGCTAGGTTTGCTGTAACAAAGTCCCATAGAGTAGTTGGTATAAAAAGCAGAAATTTATCATTTTCACATTTCTGGAGGCTTGGAAAGTCCAGGATGAGATGTTAGCAAGTGTTGGTTCCTTCTGAGGGCAGTGAGGGAGACTGTTTAGTCCCTTAGTCATGTCGTGATTTGCTGGCAGTCTTTGATGCTCCTTCACTTGTAGAAGCATCACACTGATCTCTGCATTGATCTCCATATAGCATTTTCCTTATGTGTGTATCTGTGTCTAGTTTCCTTTCTTATATAGACACCAGTCATAATGGATTTGGAGCCCAGCCTATTCCACCATGGTCTCTTCTTAACTAATTATACTGGCAGCCCCCTAGTTTCTAAATAAAATGTCATTCTGGGTCCTGTGGATTTCAACATGTGAATATTTAAGGGACACAATTCAACCTATCCTACTAGGACTATGGAAAAAAAAAACAACAACAAAAACATAACAGTGACATGTTTGTTTTTTAGTAAAAAGGGCTTTTTAAAATAATTGAAGGAATTCTGTGAATAGCAGAGCCATCTGAGAATAGAAATAAGTTTGCTAGAAGAACTTCCATTTGCATTCAGTAAAAATACAATTCAGTAAAAATTCAAGTCCTCGATGGGAACCATAGTCCAGTCTTTCTGAGATTTTGGCTTCTCATGAGAAATGTGAATCCAGTTTCTGATATTGTTTTTTACTTTGATGGTTAATTTTATTTGTCAGCTTGACAGTATGGACCAAGGAATGCCCAGATATCGCTAGTTAAACATAATTTCTTGTTGCATCTGTGAGGTTGTTTCCAAAAAAAGAGTAGCATTTGAATTTGTGGACTGAGTAAAGCATTTGGCCCTCCATAGGGTTGGGTAGACCTCATCTCATGTATTGAGGATATTTAGGGACTTTGTCATTCTGCCCTGTGTGAACTCTAATATGAAATGCTACTCTCTGGGCAGGCAGTTATAAAGTTTTATCTCTGATAAATTGGCTATTAATTTTGCATGAGATACAATAGGTTTTGTTGAGGTAAAAAAATACATATTTTTAAAAAATTGCTCCATTTTTTAAAAGCAGGGTAGAGACTGTACCCAATTTCATTTATTAAAAAAAAACTCTTCAAATTTTAGAAACAGAACCAAAATAGTTCATTATCATACAATTACTCCATCATGAGTTTTGTTTTCTCTGAAAAAAAGCTAGAGCTCACTATCCATGATATTGTATTAGCCCCTCCCCCAAAATACTTTACTTTTTTGTTTTGGTTTTGGGGGATTTTTGGTCTTTGAGGTTTTGGGGAGGTAATAAGTCATTTTGTCTGCAAAATGAGCTGACACCTAGATTGTAATACTCAGTGACCTACCAGCTGACAACAGGTGCTGGGAATGTTAGACTTCACATGAGAAATTACTGCAGTTAGTTTCATGAGGTCTCATGTCCTGTGAAGCAGGAAACTGTAACAAAGGATCAGTTTTGCAATGCTCTCAAGTTTCTGAAGACAGCAGCAAGGCATCTATGTTTTGAACACTTACAGATCTTCCTGTGAGACAAATTTCTCTGAGTTTTTCTATAAATGTCTAGAAAAAAAGGTTAAGAAACTCCCCAAACCCTTGAGGAATACGTTGACATAAATACTGGATTCCTTCCTAAACAAAAGTAATAATTTTGATCTGTCCTATAGTGAAACAAAGAAATAGAGAAAAATCAGAACATAGATGAATTATAGAGAAATACTGTGCAGACAATGGTACTCAAGTCAGAAATGAGGATAGTGTACCCATTTGGGAACTGCAGATATTAATGGTAAAATTTTGTATAAATCTGTAGTGATTAATCATCTTTATCAAATTTGCCTTCCTCCTTTATCAGAATTATAGTATCATAGGTGAGTACACTATTCAAATTATTTTTTTCTTACTACTTTATAACCTTTTATTCCCTCTAACTGAGATTTTTTTTAAGATTTTATTTATTTACTTGTCAGAGAGAGAGAGAGCACACAAGCAGGCTCCCCCCTGAGCAGGGACCCCCTCCCCCCATACGGGACTTGATCCCAGAACCCTGGGATCATGACCTGAGCCGAAGGCAGCGACCCAACCAACTGAGCCACCCGGGCATCCCTCTCTGAGATACTGACAAAAGACATTATTTTATAAATGGCCATGGATTATTCTTTTGGGAAATGATTTTTATGGTTCTGTATCTTAGAGTGAATGAATGTCACCATTCCCTAGGACCCAAAGAGATACACTGGTTTGTTCAGATCAGTGTTCTTTCAGACAGGTATGAGAATTCCCCTCTCTGCTGTTTATCTCAAAGCAATGTAGCTTGAGGTGTTTTTCCAGAATGGTGTGAAACTGCTGGTTTCCATCCTAATACTTTACTTTCCAAAGTCACATAGTTGACTGATTCAGGTGTCTTTTCCCCAAAGAGCGCCACAGACTATCTGGAACACAGGGTATGGTAACCTTTATGTTGTTAGCAGGTATCTCTCCAGTAGATTTACAGGAAAACCAGGAGAAAATAAGAGCACATGTTTCTCAGCAAGAGGACCTATCTGTATGGTAAGAAAAAAAAAAAAAAAAAAAAAAGGAAAAGGAAGAGGTAGAAAGTTGCCCTGAAATACCAGCAACCTATATCGATCCATCACCAAATGGAAAGTGAGAAATTTCTGAAGAAAATTCAGAATAAGTAGAACCAATATCATCAGTTCCTATCTCTGAGATTCACTAAATCTGTCCATTTTAAGACACTTGTCAATCACTCCCTAAGCTTCTGGGCTTTCTTAATTTTCTTGTTCCTGATTCCTGTGCCCCCAGAGTCTCTTTCTGCAACCCCTCTTCAAATTTCCTGGCTTTTTTGCAATAATGACGTACAGTCTTCTTTCTTCCTTTCTTCATTTTGTAGCTTAGCCAGAGTAAAGATTATTCCCTTTAGTAAAGAATTCTAACTAAGCAGCCAACATAGCACTCTTTAATTTCTCTTCGTCTTTGTTTTTTTTTTTCTTGATTGTCCCCAAACTGAGTAGTTGCCATTAAAAACTGAATAATAGTATGTCTTTGCTGTTTTACCACCTTTTTCTTTTTTTTTTTTTTTTAAGATTTTATTTATTTATTTGTTAGAGAGAGAGAGATCGAGCACAGGCAGACAGAGTGGTAGGCAGAGGCAGAGGGAGAAGCAGGCTCCCTGCTGAGCAAGGAGCCCGATGTGGGACTCGATCCCAGGATGCTAGGATCATGACCTGAGCCCAAGGCAGCTGCCCAACCAACTGAGCCACTCAGGTGTCCCTTACCACCTTTTTCTTAACTCGATTTTGGATAGTTGGCAAAAGAGCCAGAGAAAGGTTGCTAAGATTAGAGGGCAGATTTTTATCTGCCCCTAGGTCCCTGCCAGTGAATTCTAAGGAAACTTTAATAATCTGCTGATGGAAATCAGTGAGGAACCCACCTATTGCCTAGGTACACAGCTGCAGTTTCTTTCAGCTCACCTTTATTTAGTAAAAGAGGCTTCAAGTACTGTTTTAGCAATCCCTTATGGTGAATCTCTAACTCTCATAGTTTTCCAATAGTTGTGAGAGGTGATGGAAAGTCAGCTTCCCTTGGCCACCATATTGCTTGATGTGGTGATCTTCTGTACTCCAATGCACTTGCTCCAGTAAATGAGCAAAATCACTGGTTGTAGAATTCCATGCAGTAGCCAGTTTACACCTCCATTTACGGGGCTGTAAACTGAAAGCATGCTACAGATTACTTCTACAATTTTCTAGGGCACAGGGAAAAGAAGCCTTTAAATGGGTAATATCAGCTGGCAAGAAAGGCATGTGGTGCTTACCACAGGGGCCTGGTTAGCTTCTCAGTGCCATTAGTTTCACTGGTGACCTGAATGGAAAGGGCTGGTTTTCCTTATACTGAGACAAGAAAAATGTAAACTATTGTATATAGCAGTTTGGACTCTCTTCCTATATTGAGGTTTGTCACCTGATTTGTTTCCTTCTGTGAAGGGACTAGTGCAGCTTTTCTCCATCTTGCTGACTTCATATGTGGGCAGAAATTTTTACTCATGTTTTCAATGACTCACAGACCAGGTCTCTTTAGCAAGTCTACTTTCCTAGCTATCTGGTGTGTGGCTGATAATGAACTCTTGGAGAATTCGGTCTAGGCTAGGAGACACATAAATCTGTGTCATCAAAGAGAGCAGGCAGTTAGTTACTGGCTAAAGATATTATGTTCTCATTCCTTTTTGAAGAGAAAACCAACAATGAAGAGAAGTACCCATCTAAAAGGGGAGTACCATCACCTCCCCTTTCCCTTCATTGGTCCCTTCCAGGCAGGGAGGGATAAAGACATACTGGGGAAATAGAGGGAACAGGGACAGAAAAACATTCTCCATAGACCTATCACCCCAAGTGTTAGGATTAGCATATGAAAATCCAGATTATAAGCTTCTAAATACTGGAATATAAAGAAGAATTTTACATTTGTATAATGAAAACAGGGCTTTGGGCTCCTGGCTGGCTTAGTTGATAGAGGAAAGGACTTCTGATTTGGGGGCTGTAAATTCAAGCCCCACGATGCAGATATTACTTAAAAAATAAAATTGTTTTAAAAAAAAGCTTAAAAAGCAGTAATTGAAAAATCCTAACTTCTAATAAATGTTAAAATATATTTAAAATTTGTATTAATACTATATATATGCAAAATGGAACTAAAACTTTGAAGTTGTTATCCTTTTACACAAGAAGAGATTAGTTGGCCTGTTGTGTTCAAGATTAGTCATAAAAGGTACACTTTACTTTGTAAGAAAGAGAAGAAAGGAACCTTCAAATTTCTTCTACTTTGGAGGGAAGACCTCTTCTAAATAAACTCACAAAACATTCTGATTTGTATTGGGAGAAATTGTTTTGAAATACAGCTGAGATCTTATTGGAAAGTTAAAGAATAGTATTTTTCAGCTTAGAACATAAAGTAAAATTAAACAATGATTTTTCTATGTTTTTTGGGGGGTCTGGCAATACTTTATAAAGATTAAAATGGGAGATTAGAGATGAATGGGAAATATATATGTTTATTATAGAACTTTTCCATAAGGGGAAAAAAACCTGTATAACCTCTACAGAAAAATGAAATTTATTTTTAATCAAGGTTGTAACATAATGCACTCTATTTGGCTTATTGGAAATACAATGCTAAGGGAAGATAACTTACAAAGCACAGTCCAGGGTTCTTTATTTCAACAGCCAAAGGAATTATAAAATGAATAAAAATGGAAAAGATTGAATAATCCAACATTGAATATGTTTGCTTTGCTCCAAATGGTAAGAACTCTTTAAATGAAATCAAATCACTTGACAATCATATTGGGTCCCAAAGTGTTCTTGAAAAAGTGGGGAACCCTTCCTAGACTATACAGTGTATGTGACCTCTAAGTTAGTTTGACTCAGAATATTACTCTCGTATGTTCAAAACCAGAAATCTTTTGTTAGAGGAGGAATAGTTGAACATTTATTTTCTCAAAAACAGTATTGAGCACATTATTTAGAAATGATCTGTTTATTTGGAGCCAGATGCGGTGTGATCCTGAATTAAGAATAAAAGCAAATTTACCCAATATTACTTATCAAATATCTTACTTTTAGCTCAAGAGAAATAATTAGAGGTAGTTGATTTGTTAAAAAATTTAACAAAACCTTAATTCTGATACTACACATGATTCCTATACTTATCTATGCAAAGGCCTTAGATAAAAAGATATTGAGTGGAAATGGGAGTCACAAACTATTGAAATAAAAACCCTTTCAGGAAAATACCTTTCTGTACCCATGCAAAAAGGTCTCCATTTATCGAAAATCTACTGTATGTCTGGCTGTGATCTAAATGTTCACAAGAGAATTCAGAAGTCTTTAGGACAAAATGTGATTCTTCTAAAATAATAATTGTCTATATGAGTCACAATGGCATTTGAGCAGAATTGTGCTTTTATAGTTTTTCCTCATATCTGTTATAACTCTGTCTTAGTACAGAGTTTTTCTTTTGGTAAGTATACCAAAGAATAATGCTAGTAAATGTAATTTGCTGTACCCACATAAAACTCTAGTTGAAAGGATTTATTATTGTTCAATAAGTTTTCTTCATAGGAGAATGAATCATACAACTTATCTAACTATAATTACATAAAATGCCTAAATAATTTAACCAGTTAGGTAAGGGATAAGCCCAGGATTGCCAAACTGGTCTACTTCTTTAATTATTGAAGATAGTGTCCCCTGTACAAAATTCAGATTTCACTGTACTGAATTTTAGCATTAATAATACATAATGCTAAAGAAACCACACATTATCTTTTTTTTTTCTTTAATAATGAGTGTGTTTCAATAAGTGAGATCTGTGGTTTTATGCTAGGAGCTTTTTTGTTTGATTATTATGTTGCTGTTTGATTGTTTCTTCTCCTTATTTAAATATTTAATGAAAGTTTTATCCAGCTTGTGCTCTGAGGCTTTAAAGCAAAGGGCATAATTTAAAATATCTAATAAGTAAATAAATGTCAGAATACTGTAAAAATATGGGATATGCAAAATATATTAAAAGCCCTGTTTTAATAATAGAATAAATTCTGCTTTTCTCTTGAGATAATGAAGTATAAGAAATGAGATTCAATAAGCTATAAAATGTTTTAAAAGCATGGTGTGCAATGCTAGTTTTTGTATGTCTGTCTGTTGCAGTGTCTTGCACATAGTAGTGCAAAATTATCAGATGTAGATCCTACTAAAGATGCTTTTAATAAAGTACCAGATACCTTTTTAACATTTTTCCATGTGTCATATAATGTTGTATATACTGAATCCGAGGAATTTTTTTTTAGATTTTTATTTATTTATTTGAGAGTCTGTGAGCACAAGTGGGGATGGCAGAGGTACAGGAGAGAGAGAATCTGAAGCCTACTCCCCACAGAGGGCAGAGCCCAATGCAGGGCTCAGTCTCCTGACCCTGAGATCATGATCTGAGCTAAAATCAAGAATTGGACACTTAACCGACTAAGCCAAACAGGCACTTGAACAAGAGGAATTTTCCATAATCAGTAGGATAGTCAAAAGTATTTTTATTACAAATAGTTTTATTAATACTATATATATATTTATAACTGAATAAATATTATGATAGCCATTTTATAAAGTATAGTAAGATATTATAGAATTGTGAGGATTTGACTATTAATAGTCTTCAAAAGCATTTTAGGAATAGTGCATGGAGAATGAGTATAAAAAGGGTTTTATTTAAAAGGAAACATTTGCTACTTTAAATATAACCCTAAAGTGAGAGGGATTTGAAAATGGCAGTAATTACATATGTAAATATATATGTAATAAATACAAAACTTTGAGAGAAGTTGAAATTGAGGGATGGACTGATAAGAATGTTTTGTGAAACTGTATAATTCAAAAATATGAGTAAAACTTATTAACAGAAATAACTGTAGTAGTGGCACATGCTGAGAACTTTATTACAGTACTACAAGAGTTCAGTTAAATGGGATGTGTGGCAGTAGTGATTAGAAGATAATGGCAGTTGAATAGACTAGAGCTGTGCTAGCTGGTAGCCTTTTAGAAAAGGGGAATGGTAGAGGGGACTGTGTATGCTGACATTTCCAGCTGTGTATCTGAACACATGTGCATCTCTTGGAACTAATACAATAGCACATTAATTTACTACCTAGTAAGACCAAATCTAAAACTCAGAACAGCTATGGCTATCTTCAAAATTGGTTTATTGATATGTACTCATTGTATTGTTTTGACAAGTCATCTAGATAGACAATAAGAAATAATAATAAGTACTGCTAAGAAATAACAAAAATAAGTAATGCTAAGAAAAAGTTGCTATATATTAACTGTTTATAGGCAATGCTCATAAAATTACAAGCTATACATTTATCTTTACTAATTTACATTTATCTTTACTAATTTATCTTTACTAACAACCCCACCTAATCTGAAATGATAACACACATTGGTAAGAATCTGGCCCTTGGGAATGAGTCAGCCTAGAGTTATAATTCTGGTTTGGTCATAAACCATGTCATCTTGGAGGAAAATGTTGAGTTCCTCAGGCTCAGTTCCCCTCATTTCATAGTCTGTTGTCAGAGTTGACTGGTATAATGTATATAAAGCATGTTTAGCACAGTGCCTGGTAAACACACAGTACACATGAAATATTATTTTGAAAGCTTTAGATGGTTATTGTAATGAAATCAAGGTAGAGTGCACATTAGAAAGTAGACTATAAACTGCAAGGATTTTATTTTATTGCCCTCTACCACTCACAGTACACTGTACCGCAAAACACAAAATTATAAATGATTAGAAAATAGTAAATCACATGGACTGTATTATATAATGTTAATAAAACCTAGAAATAGAAAAGCTCAGTTTTAGGCTTCTAAATATACACAAGTATTTTTTTTGAAATATGCTAAATGAAATGGAGCCTAACAAAAATGCTGTGTTTTATTATTCTTAATAGTATGACAGCTATTTCAATACAAATAAAAATATACTACAATCATAAGCTAAATAGATGTAGTTAGCATTGTTTTTATGCCCTAAGAGAGATTATTATGTAAGATGAAGTAAGTAAGAAAAGCCATAGAAGTTGACAGAAAATGTTTGCATATACCTTTTAAATTTTTTTATTGTTACCACTTTGGAATCCAGCTGTTACTGTATTCTGTGAAAAATCAACTTTGCTTTCTCATATAAACTAATATCCAGTAGATATCCATATATCATGCTACTCTCTCTCTGAAAAAATTAGATTATAAACATACCAGCAGCTAAACCAAAGCTTATGATATTTATTCTCTCTTCACCTAGACTGCTATAGATGTGACAACTATATAAAGCCTACATATACTTAGAATTTATTCAAATTTGTAAAAAAATTGAAGTTTAACATGCATGTTACCTGCTTATGCAGTTGTATTCTTTACAATATCGGGAAAAAAATCAAGCTGAAAAAGGCATCTTTTTAAAGAATGTGTATCTGTGAGCATGTATGTGTGTCTGTGTGTGGTTTATATATTGAATGGGAAAAGATTAATAATGCATTGATATATGGCCCCCCAATTTAAACGTTCTCCCACAATTTGCTAACATAACTCAATATTTCCTGCACACAGACCTTTCTTCCATCAGTCATTTTCCACATTTCTTGACTTCCTGCTGTGAAAAGAACACATGAACAAAAGCAAAATCTCTAGTAACCATGACTGATAAAATAGTGTCAGAAAATGTTTTCACATAATTTTCTCTCTATAAAAACAACCCATGAACATCACATTGCTTATTAACCACTATTATAACTAAGAAAAAAAATTTATGTCCTTTTTATTTTTTACCCCAGTACATTTATGTAACCCTTGGTTAGCATTGTGTAGCATTATGTAACCCTTGGTTACATAAATGAGGAAGTTTTAATTCAACTCTGATAAGTCAAAAATTATAGTATAACCAGTTATCATCACATTAGTCTGGGCTTTCAGAATAAGGTGTTTCTGATGAGAGGCTACTATCTTCATTCCTTTTTCTTCACCAGCACCAACTTACTTCTTGATTTATGTAAATGTTATCATAGAAATGCCAACATCATACTCCTGCCTTTTTTCTGGATTTGTTGCCAGCCTTGTTTGTCACTCACAGTCCCATATAGGAGAAAATATGTATCAAAAGTTATCAGAATATATGTATGCATGAGTAAGTATATGTGTGTATATGCAACTTTTCATGAAAAACACTGGCTGCCTAAGACTTATGCTTTCAATGTTTCTGCTTCCCTTTATCAGTCATTTTTTTCCCTTGGGGGATTTATTTCACTGCTCTTAATCTCCTTTTCTTTGGCCCTACCTCACATTTGTTCCTGTGTTGCCCATTTAATACAGAATCCACATAGTTCACATCATAGCCATAGGTTCATCCATCTTTTCCTTTGGTCTTTTATACTCAGAAAGTTCTCCTGTTGTGTTACTTTGTCTGAATTCATCACTTACACCATGAAGTTTTAGAAATATGCACTAAGGACAGAACAGCTAATTATATCTGTCATTGAGAAATAGCCTTTACAGTATTAGACATATTAATATTTCATGGATATATTTCAGTATGATTTTATCGTGTTTGTTTAAGCAGCATAAAAAAGCTAACCAATTTGGCCATGTGGTAGAGAGGTTTTTCTTTAGAATATGACTTTTTAAAAAAAATTTTGCTTTGTTTCTTTGGTGATATGAAATTATTATGAATATTTATTCAAATTGGGTTTATTCTTTAATTGCTCGTATGTTACCAAAGCCTGGGATATCAGGTACTCTGTTAAAAAAAAATACTTCTTTTGGCACAAAAATTTATTTCAAGGCTGGAACTTCTATTTATGCACAAAACTTATTTTTTTAAAAATTGTTTTATATTTACGAGAGAGAGACAGAGATAGCAAGAGAGCACAAGTGGGGAGGAGGGGGTGGAGAAGTAGGGATCCTGACGAGACAATGGGCTAGATCCCAGGACTCTCAGGGCTCAATCCCAGGATCCTAGGATCATGACCTGAGCTGAAAGCAGACACTTAACCCACTGAGCCACTCGGGAGCCCCTGCATAAAACCTCTTTAATTTGTTTTTCCTTGTCTGTTCGAAAGAATTGCTATATCTTACCCAACAAGTTCGAACATATGTCACACAGCTTGGCTTTTTCCCAGGCTTAGGACCTCAAAAATGACCCATTGAACTCTAGATACTGCAGCCATAGCCAAGGACAGCCTGGCTCTCTGACCCATAGCCAGGTTCATAAAATCTTGGATTCATGCTGTTGGGTAGGGTGTGTGTGTGTGTGTGTGTGTGTGTGTGTGTGTGTGTGTGTAAGCAGTGCAAGAGGACATTTTAAAATCTATTCACAGTGTGACTAGTATTTACAAACAGCTAGGAGATTTCCTGGCTCTTGTACCATCATTAAGGATGAGGTTGATCTCAGAACCTAATAAAGTAGAGTAATAATCTATCTTTTGAATCCTTACATTTTGATGCCTTTCAGAGTTCTAACTTTTGGCCTTTAAGTATTATCAATCTATATATGCTTCCTTAGTGATCTTATCCCACCTGGTCCACATATGAAAATGTCATTTGTGGTGGTAGCACAAATCAGTCCCTCCAAACTGCACTGTTGAATGCTACATGATAAAAGCTAACTTTTGTTAAGTAACCACCACAAATGAGGCACTGCCCTAATAACTTGTATATTTTTACTCATTTAACTCTCAGAAGAAATATATGAGGGTAGGTACTATTGTTAACTCTTTAGAAAGGGACATTTGGACCTGTACCCCTGGGGCTAATAATACATTATATGTTTGTAAAAAAATTTAAAAAAAAGAAAGGGACATCTGGGCTTATATGTTATATATGTGTGACCTATCAAAAATCTCAATCCCTTTTAATCCCTACATTTAATTAGAAATGTTTTAGAGATAGTGCATTAAGTCAAAGAAATACCTTAAAATAGAAGTATTTCCAATACAGTGGAATTTTGACATGGCATGTTTCTGTCTAAGTGTGTTCCAATGTTTATGTCATATGAATGAATTCTTACCCTGTCAACATATTACATGGACAAATCAAACAAAAGCAGGAACTTGAAACCAAAGATATTTCCATAATCAGAGATGGAGAACTCATATGTATTCCAGGTTTCATTTATTTGGTATGTGTCGTTAGAGAAGCAAAATTAAGGTAGTGATTGTCTTCCTTAATCCCTCCACTCAGGGATAATACTGGTGGTTAACTTCCTCTGTATCTTTTCACTCTCTTTTAACATATGTCCTTATGCATACCTAACACATGTACATATAAATATTTACATTATATTTAATAGCTGCATATAATTCAATGGTAGAAATACACTCAGGTATATTCAGTTATTTAAAGATTTTATTTATTTATTTGTTAGAGAGAGAGAGAGAGAGCACAAGCAGACAGAGTGGTAGGCAGAGGCAGAGGGAGAAGCAGGCTCCCTGCCGAGCAAGGAGCCCAATGTAGGACTCGATCCCAGGATGCTGGGATCATGACCTGAGCTGAAGGCAGCTGCTTAACCAACTGAGCCACCCAGGCGTCCCATATTCAGTTATTTAGATTTATACTTAAATCCGTTAGTTTTGGGGCACCTGGGTGGCTCAGTGGGTTAAGCCTCTACCTTCGGCTCCGGTCATGGTCTCAGTGTCCTGGGATTGAGCCCCATATCCAGCTCTCTGCTTGGCGAGGAACCTGCTTCCCCTTCTCTCTCTGCCTACTTGTGATCTCTCTCTCTGTGTCAAATAAAAAAATAAAATCCTTTAAAAAATATGTTAGTTTTTGGTAAATAACAAATACACCACAAATTAGTGACTTAAAATAATAGTCATTTAGTATTTTGCATAGATCAGTAAGTTAGCCATATGGTTTCGCTGATTCGGACCAGGATTGACTCACATCCGGTACACCTACTCTTACGTCTCTAGTGACCTGATTGGTTGGCTCTGGACTAGCCTCAGGTGAAAAATGCAACTATGTTCCATGTGGTCTTTAATCCTTCAACATACTATGTAGGGCTTGTTCTCATGGTTATGACAGATCCAGTAGAGGGAGTAATCTCAAGCAAGTTTTCAAAGAGAAAGTAGAGGATCAAGAGTGAGGACAGAAACATGCCCCTGCTCTCTGAGACCTCTACTTTCATGAAGTTTGCTGCTGTCACATTAGTAAAAGCGAGTCAGATAGAAAAGCACAGACTTAGTTTCTGAAGTATTGTGGGGGTGGGGGGAGAAGACCCTCCCAAAGAGCATGAAGTATTGCACACATTGACAAAATAAATTCACACAAAGATTTTTTTTTGTTTTATATGTTTTCCTAAAATAAACAATACCAAAAAGAACATCTTTTAGCTAATTGTTTTTGTATTTATTGTTTGGCTCAGTAATTTTACTTTTAGCTCTGGAAGATTGCAGTGCTGAATATCTTTTTTATATTGAGTTGTCAAATCACAAATGACAAATTCTAACAGATATGCAATGAACTTTAAAACAAAACAAAACAACAAACAAAAATAGCACACTGTTGCTTGCTCTGAGTCATGAGATGTTAAGATGTTAAAAAGTACTACAAACAGGATGTAATTTTTTTTTTTTACATGTAGCTACAGGACACTAAAAAAACAGCTTCAGAAACATTAAGAATCAATGATGTGTGAAATGTTGACATTTTCAGTATTTTGGTTCACACTGTTACATTGTTTGGAAGATGATTGCCTTCAGGATAGAATCCCCATCATTTTATGTCAAACTTGAAAAATACTAAGTACAATAGTGGAGATTGTCTTTACAAAATATATACAACTGCCTATTCAGACAATCAGCACCTCTGAACTTAAAAATGCTTTTATCCTACCTTACCAGGAATTCTAACAGCTGTATATTCATATTATATTGGAGACTTTATAAGAAAATTTGTCCTTGAGAGCATGAATGAGTAGAATAATTCAAGCACCCCCAGCTCAATATGTATAACCTTTGCTCTTTTCATTTAAGCTGCTTCTGGAAATTAATAGAAACCTTGAATGTAGATCACTTTTCACTTTCCATGGGGATGCTTTGTCATGCTACAACATAAGCAACAAGTGTATTATAAAGAAGTATTGCATTGATGTAGTGAAAGTTTAAAATCTCCCACAAATTAAATAAACAACAACAAAAACTCATGAGTTTCTAAATAAGGTGATACATATAAAATTACTTTTTTATCATATAAAGTAATAAGTAACCAAACACATGCTTTTTACAAGTAGGTGCATTTAAAACAAAGGTTAGAATAGTCCATCTCTGTTTATAAGGGATCATTTGCCCAAGAAAAAGTTTTAGTCACATTTGTCCCATAGGCATGCCCTAATATATATATATACATATATATGTATATATGTATATATATATATATAGTAGTAATTAAAATGAAGGTAGATGATTCTTTATCTTTATTGGTTTTACAAAAATGCATGGGCTAATGTATCAGCAGTTTTCATGAGGTGAGTATAATTAATGATGCATACTGTATTATTGATTTCAACTCTTCCTTGACTGCAGGTCACTATTTTTTAACTTCTAGAAGAATTAACAGCACACTTAGTTTAGCCTTATGGACCTGGCATACAATGGCCAAAAAAAATCACACATTTTAAATACCCTTTGGGGTTTATGGACCACTAACCTCTTTATGTGAATCTTTCACATAAAGAACCAATATAGAATTAGTTTGTTCTTTTTCTAGGTCCTTAAGGTATAAGGTTAAGTTGTTTATTTGATATCTTTCTTCTTATTAAATATAGGCATTTACTTTTAGTACTGCTTTTGCTACATCCCATAAGTTTTGGTATAATTGTGGTTTATTTTAGTCTGTATCAAGGCTTTTTTTTTTTTTTAAGATTTATTTATTTGAGGAGCACCTGGGTGGCTCAGTGGGTTAAACATCTGCCTTCAGCTCAGGTCTGGATCTCCTGGTCCTGGGATAAAGCTTCACATCTGGCTCTCTGCTCCACAGCGAATTGTCTTCTCCCTCTCACTCTCTCTCTGTGATTTCTCTTTGTGCTTTCTCTCTCTGTCAAATAAATAAAATCTTTAAAAAAAAGATTTATTTATTTGAGAGAGTGCACGCACACAATTTGGGAGAGAGGCAGAGGGAAAGAATCATCTAGCAGAGTCTCCACAGAACCTGATGGGATCCTACAACTCATGAGATTATGACCCATTAGATTGTAACCTGAGCCAAAACCAAGAGTTGGACTCTTAACTGACTGAGCCACCCAGGTGCCCTAAAGTATTTTTAAATTTAATTTGACTCAGTGGTTGTTCATGAATGTGTTCTTTCATTTCCACATATTTGTGAATTTTATAGTTTTCCTTCTGCTATTGGTTTCTAGTTCCCTTCCACAGTAGTCAGAAAAGATACCTGGTATGATTTCATTCTTCTTAAGTTTGTAATACTTGTTTTATGACCTAATATGTGATATAATCTGGAGAAGATTTCATGTGTGCTTAAGAATAGTGTATATTTTGCTGCTTTTGGTAGAATGTTCTATATATATTTAAAAAAAAAAACAGGATATCTACATACAAAAGAATGAAGCCTTGTGTATCTTAAAGTATACACAAAAATCAACTCAAAATGGATGAATTAAATGTAAGGCCTGAAACTGGTAAACTCCTGGAAGAAAACAGGGACAAAACTTCAAGACATTGGTCTTGGCAATTATTTCATGGATATGACAATAAAAGCACAGTCCACAAAACCAAAAATAAACAGATAGCACTACATCAAACTGAAAAGCTTTTGCACAACAAGGCAAACAGTTAAGAAAATGAACAGGCAACCTATGGAATGGGAGAAGATATTTGCAAATGATACATGTGAGGGGGAGTTAATATTTAAAATGCATAAGTCAATAGCAAACTCAATAGCAAAACTCAATAGCACAACTCAATAGCAAAAAACTTTAAAAACTTGATTTAAAAATTGGCTAAGAACTTGAATAGACATTTCCCTAAAGAAGACATACAGGTGACCAACAGGTACATGAAAAGGTACTCAATGTCACTAACCATCAAGGAAATGCAAATCAAATTCACAATGAAATACTACCTCACAGGATCCCTACCAGGAGAAGTACTACCTCACAGGATAGCCAGGATAGCTATTATTATTTAAAAAAAAAAAAAAGGTGTTGGCAAGGATGTGGAGAAATTGGTACCAGTACACACTGTTAGTGGGAATGTAAAGTAGTATAGACACTATAGAAAATGGAATGGGCAGTTCTAAAAAACTTAAAGATAAAACCACCATATGATCCAGCAAATATATCCAAAAGAATTGAAATCAGGATCTCAAAGAAATATCTGCCCTTCTTGTTCATTGTAGCACTATTAACAATAGCCAAGATAGGGGACAATTAAATGTCCATTGACAGATAAATGGATAAAGAAAATGTGGTATGTACCTTCAGTGAAATATTACTCAGCCTTAAGAAAGAGGGAAATATTATTGTCATATGCAATAAAGTGGATGGATATGGAGGATACTATGCTATCTAAATCAGTCACAGAAGGACAGCCAGATTCCACTTATGTAAAATGATCTAAAATAGTCAAACTTATAGAAGCAGAGCAGATCGGTGGTCACCAGAAGCTGGGAGGAGGGGGAAATGGAGAGTTATTCAATGGGTATAAAGTTTCAGTTATAGAAGATGAATAACTTCTAGAGATATGTTATTAAAATAGTACCTATAGTTAATAATACAAGGTATGAGTGTTACTTATTTTGGTTGCCATTTGTTGCAATATTTTTCCATATTTCTTTTGATTTGGTTCATAATGAGTTTTCTCAGAATACATAAGTGGATCTAGCTTTATTGTTACTATTTTCAGATACAAGGATCAGTGATGCTTATTAAATAAATGCCTCTTCTCTATAGAATAGAAATTATTTTCATTGCTTTACATTAATTTCCTAGATGTGAGTTTCCACATTTTTTAATCTTTTTAATATTAGTATTCAAAGGACTAACATCTTCACGATACTAAGTATTCTCATAGAAAGTATTTTATATTTCACCACCTGGTCAAGACTTATTTTACATCTTTAATAATATTATGATTTGGTTCATTAATATCCATTCTCCTTATATATGTTCCTGTATCTTTTATAACTTTTTTCTCTGTTTTCCAATAGAGTAGCAGCATTTCCTTTTGAAACTGGTTATTATAAATTTATTGAGGTAATTATTTTTACTATAATTTTTATCCATCTCTTTAATTAGTTAATAACTCTAGGGATTTAATACAGTATTCTTGTTTTTATTATGTACAGTGATCTCATTCATAAATCATAATGATTTGTATCTTCCAATAATTATGCCAATTAAAACTATTTCTTATTGGATTAACTTTAGCTTTCTCTAGTAATAGTTATCAGTATTTATTCTAGCTTGAATATTTATTCCTTTGGAATTTTGATAGAAATTTCTTCAGCATTTTTTTATTAATATAAAATTCCCTGTTGGTTTTGGTGAATACCCTTTAATATATTTGTATATTTTCTTCTGTTCCCATGTTCCACTAGTTTACTTACTCTGTTATAATATTCAGGAAGAGAAGTCTATAGAGCTCAGTCTGCCATATTCCCATAATTATTAATTAACTTGATGAATTTATTTGGTGACTAAAATCCTAATTTTGCAGTAAAACTACTCTGTGAAATAGACAAAATATGCAACATTGTGTTTAGGCCTGGAAAGTTAATAGGGAGCAATAGTAATTTTAAGAGATGTTAAGTGTTTAGGGCAAAAAGTTTTGCATTATTTGTGCATTAGAATTTTAAGACCTCTACAAACTAATTAGATGTAAAATCCTTTCATCTAATTAGAGAACCTGTATGGACCATCATGAGTCAGTACTGTATTTTGAATGTCAGAAAGCTGAAAGATATTTCTACAGTTGCTGTTGTTTTTAAATAACTTGTTTTAAATAACTAATTGGTCGCTTAACCAACTGAGCCACCCAGGGACCCATTATTTTTTTTATTATTTTATTTCTGTATTATTTTATTTCTAATATTAAATACATGTTTATTTTATATATACAGAATTAACTTGTTCAGTAAGTGTTCCATAAGTGTATATCTTTTCCTTTTATCTGATTATAAACCAATATAATATCATAGATTTTATATTCCACGTAAAGTGCTGGGCATATTTGTTAAATCATGTTAATTCATTTGATACTTAATCTAGCATTGGGGGAGTGGCACTGCATAAAGCCAGAAAAAAAACATTGTCCCTGCCACTGAGTCTATCGATGATTTTTTAAAGTATAAAACAAATTAGGTAAATTAAATCTCTCTACTTCACATGGGGATTCTCCACCTAACAATATGAATTTGCCCTGGTTTCCTTTAATATTGAATTTACCTATGCAAAAGACTCACTCACCAGTTTTTTTTTTTTGTTTGTTTGTTTGTTTGTTTTTTATTTGACAGACAGAGATCACAAGTAGGCAGAGAAGCAGGCAGAGAGAGAGGAGGAAGCAGGCTCCCTGCTGAGCAGAGAGCCAGATGCAGGGCTCAATCTGGGATGCTGGGATCATGACCTGAGCCAAAGGTAGAGGCTTTAACCCACTGAGCCACCCAGGGGCCCCTCACTCACCAGTTTTTAAGTAATATTTGTATAAAGGTTTGAGTCTGTTTTTAAATTCAGACATTTGTGCAAAGAGATGACTTTGATTAGAGACAGGAAGAAGAATTGATCATACAGAGTTTCATCACAATTATTGCAGATATTTCAGTGGACTGGCACTACCTGTAAATTTCAAGTTCATTAGGTTCAAGTTGCAGCAACACATTAGTAAATATATGGAATTCCAGACAATAGTCCCAACAAAGCTGAGTAATGCCACTTAAGGCCAAGTATTGACCAAAACTTTTCTAATCATTTTGAGTAAGTTTAGTATAGAATATTGTCCCATGTTACTGCTTACCAACCATAACAGTTAGTTCATAGAGTGCTGCCATATGCTATCTTATACCTGAATTAGGTACAGCATGACCCCAAAATACCTGTTCTCATAACAGTTTTTTCAAAAGTTATTTTAAGCTCAGAGTCCTGTGTACATATTGACAAAATAACAACTCTACCCTGATGGTGAATCATGTTGGAAACTGTTTATCTTACTGAACTTAGAAGAAGTTCATAAATTCTCTTCAATAAAAGGGGAATGTTAAGAATGTAGAATCACATGCCAGGTGGATATAGTAATAAATTTGATAACTAGAATTACTATAATAAAATGGGTAGATTTTATTGGCAGAGCAAGACTCTTGTACTAATATATGAAACATAAATGCCAGAAAATATCTTATATTTAATGATATGCATGGAAATTTCTCAAAGCATTTCATTGTCTTCCAGGATCTTATGTAGTACTCACAAATGTTAAGTTAATTGCATTTTAAGACAGACTTTTAATGAAATCACAGTATTACATATCCTCATCTTTTAGAATACTCAGTCTCTGAATAATCAAAGGGTAGCTATGAAATTCCTTATATAAAGTTAGCCAGTGAAGATAAAGCTTATTTTTCATCTATGATTATGTTATAGAGCATCTGGCAGCTCTCTGGGCTTTTATTTTCATTTTAAAACTTTCCCCTAGGAAATGGGTTAGATCTAGAGAATCAGATCTAAAGTGATCTCTTTTCAGCAGTGGGAAGGTTAATCTTGAGTTTTAGTTCAGCTTTCAAATGTAAAGAGCTTGCAAATAGCCACTCAAGATCTTACAAGAAGAGGAATTTGGACAAATTGAAAATTCATGATTCACCTTGGACCTCTCAGAGAACTGATGTTTCAGAGCAAACTGCAACTCATGAATCTGTAGACACACTAGCATCCAGAGAGTCTCAGATGAACTGTACTTACCTAGAGCAGAAGCCCCTGAAGCCATCAAATGTGAGGAATATTTAAATGGAATTTTGATGAGTTACTGGTGGCTGAGGAATCACCTGGTGATTACAGCCTTAGAGGGATACCTACACTGTCATTGGCTTACCTTTAGGTGTCCCATCAGGTTCTCATGAGGATCCAAGAAGTAGCCCCTTACAACCCTGGTAGGGGGAGAAAATTAATCATCATGTGATATACCCAGAGCCTTTGTCATCACCAAGACTTTGTCTCCACTCCTGCTAGTCTTACCCTTCACCTACATGGGGTGGGGATTAGGGCATAATCAACTAGTCTACGGCTACAAAGAAATAGGTTGAGAACATAACAGCCAGGAAAGGGAAAAAGGAGCAGGTGGCAAGAAAATCAATAAAAAAAAAAAAAAATCACTGGATAAACACTTGTGAAGATCAGTGTCTCAAGACACAGGTACTAACATTTAATCAGAAATTTTTGGAATGTTCTCGTTCTCCCACATATTACCACAGTACTAATATAACTATAGTAAAATAGGTGGGAATTACAGCTGAAAGAGCTTCAAGGAAAAGGCTTTTCAGAGGAAAGGACTGAGAGAAATACAGTCAAGAAAGGAGACAAAAATGAGAATGCTAGAGAAATTTGAAACCTCAGGCCCTTATCGCTACACCAAATATTAAACAAAGCCTATTTCCTAGTCAGGATTACATAATCCTTACTGTGAAGGTCTCTTTACCTTAGTATTTTTTCTTATACTGTTGTCTGTTTGCTTTTTAATTACATGGTGTTGCAGAAAACAAGGACAAAACACTGTGAAGAAACAAAGCATTCATTGGAACATTGACTGAAATGTAATACAGATTTAGGAAACAAACTATGATTAAAATGTTAAGATCTCTAATGGAAAAAGACTATAAGCATGGTGTAAGAAAGGAGATGAAAACTCTAAGAAAGATTCAAAAGGAAATGTTGGAAATAAAAAAATAATAAAGTAACAGAAGTGAAGAATACCTTCAGCAGACTCATTTGTAGACTTAATACAGTCAAGGAAAGAAATGAAATTAGTTGTTTTACTACTAGTCCCATTGCTGGCAATGGATAAAAAAGGAATACTATGAAACTATGAATAATTATGTACTTACAAAGTGATACAACTTAGATGAAATTATATATATATATGCATATAATATATGTATAATACATACACATATAAAGTTTTTCAAATCAGTAACTGATAAGCTTCCAAAAAAGAACATACCAGGCGCAGCAGGTCCAGATAATTTCACTGGTGAATTCTACCAAATATTTAAAGAAAAATAACATCAGTTCTCCATTATCTCTTCCATTAAACAGAAGAAGGAAAAGGACTTAGCATCTTATTCTTTGAAGTTAGCATTCTACTATAAGAGCAGATAAAAGGTTACTGAAAAGGAAAACTGTAACCAGTATCTATCATGAATGTAGCCACAGAAATCTTCAGCAGAATGTTAGCAAATCAAATCCAACAATGCATAAAATAAATTATACATCACAATCAAATGTATCCAGATTTTAAAGGTCTGTTCAAAACTTGAAAATCAATCAGTGTAATTCACCATATCAAATAACTAAAGAAGTTCTATGATTATATCAAGTGATGCAGAAAAAGTATTTGGTAACAAACAAATAGAAACACCTATTCATGATTAAAGAAAAAAATCTCTTATCAACTGGGAATAAAGAAGATTTTTTTTTTTAACTTCATGAAAAACGTCTACAAAATCTACAGCTAAGATCATACTTGCTGGTGAGAGATTGGACACTTAAGAAGACAATTTATAACTTTTTTCAAAGCTATAATAGTCTTACCATCATATGACCCTACATTTTGATTCCTAAGTACTAAACAGCTGTTTGAAACGTCATGCATAAGCAGGTTTCTCTCTTTGGCTAGGTGATTACAGATGAGCAAGGGGAGGAGCCTGGATGATCCAGACAGCAATTTATTAGAATTGGATACATCTGTATGAGTTCATGTATATTAATATAGATATAAATATTTACATATAGAAATACTTATAGATATGTATCCATATCCAGATTAGTATACCATGCTTATTTTCTTGCTTTGTCAGTTGAGAAAACCCACAAAGATTTCAGTAGCAGCAAGCACACATAGTCTCCAAATATTAGTTTCTAATATTTCAAAAAAAAAGAGCAGGGCTCCTTAATGAAATGATTAATTGTAAGATCAAGACATGAAATATACATGATGATCTTGAAGCAGTTCACAATGCCAAAAAGCAAAGAAGTGCTCAAAAGCAAATACACAAAGAAAACTATCTCAGACAAATCACCTGTGCATGACTTCCCAATAATTTGTGAAGATATTCTACCCTTAAGAAAGTAAGGCATATAAGTCCTCACTTTTCAAATGTGGATTATGCATAGTGACATAAAACAATATGCCCATGCATTTATAGCTGAGTGTTGCCTAAAATAGAATGGACCCAGCTGGTGTGTTTTAACTCTGGAGGGTTAGTTCTACATGATTTATGTCCATTTTCTGGGACCAGCAAGCTACCCTGGCATGTTCTTCCCATAAAAATAGTTAAGCACGGGGATAAAGTAAAACAGAAGGCCTGAAAAGTGTTACACTGCTGCTTACAGCTCATGCTGTTGGTTAAAGTAAACCTCATAATGAAATTCAAGTAAGTGGGAAAAGAGAACCCATTCCCTTAGTGAGAAGATATTTAGTTAACATTCCTGAAGATGTGTCTGTGAAATGGCTAGGTGAAGAAATGCGCCAACAATACAGAACAATATGGGTAAAAATGAATTATATAGTATTTCCCTCTTGTGATACATAATAAGAAAACATGTCAATATGTATGCAGATTTAGATATTGGATAATGGATCCAAAATACTGGGATCCTTGAGAAAAGGAAACAGGTATTATGAGCCTTATGATCATCATTGGTGTCTGCTAGAAGGCACATCCCCAGTAGGACTTGAACAGGAGAAAACAAGTCCCACAGAATGGTCTCTGTGAATTGAAGAGATAGTGATTACAATTTCGTAAAGTCAGGGTAACTGGAATTTGTTGAGGAGAGCAGGATAGAAAGGATCTAAGTAGACAAACAGTTTCCAAAATCTGTACAAGGCTCCCTTTGCTCTGTGAAAGTTTAATGAACTGTGCTTGCACATAGGGCTAGGCCCTAAGGAATCACTGGGGAGCTGTATACTATTAGCTATATGCTGTAAGTTGTGATACAATGGTTGAAAAAAATGTTAATTAAGAACCTTTACACAAACACACATGCTCTGTTTCTGCAGGTCTACATGTATTAATTGATTAATTCTACCAAACATTTGAAGAAAACATCAGACCAGTCCTATTAAAACTCTCAGATAGGGATGCCTGGGTGGCTCAGTTGGTTAAGCTGCTGCCTTTAGCTCAGGTCATGATCCCAGTGTCCTGGGATCGAGTCCCACATCGGGCTCCTTGCTCGGCAGGGAGCCTGCTTCTCCCTCTGCCTCTGCCTGCCACTCTGCCTGTGCTCGTTCACTCTCTCTCCCTCTCTCTGTGACAAATAAGTAAAATCTTTAAAAAAAAAACAACTCTATCAGAATATAGACAAGAAAGGAGCATTTCTCAACTTATGAGCACTATGCTTATATAATCATCAAAAAAACAAAGAACAAGAAAAGAAAGCTACAGATCAATAAGCCTCAGGAGGACTGACACAAAAATCTTTAAGAGAGGATTAGTCAGAATGAATCCAGGAACACAGAAAAATTATCATAGTTTAGGACCAAGTGGAGTTTATCCGAGTAATGCAAGGGTGGTATAAAATTGAGCAGCAAGCAATGTTACTCGTCACATTAACAGAGTAAAGAGACCAAGCAAAGATCACCTGAATAGATGCAGAAAAATTATTTGAAAAATGCAGCATCCATTCATATATGATTCTTCCTTTTTTTTTTGTTTTCTGAAGATCCCAGTGCTTTTACAAGAGCATCTTATTTAATACTTTTGTTACCAAACCCTTGCCTGATGCTATGCAAGGTATTTATAGTCTCTATAATACTTTTACCATTAATGTTGAATATTTATTATGTTTCCTGTCCTTTAATTTTTTACTTCCTAGAAGCATTTTTTATACCCAAATTCTAAGCTTACTCTAATTATTTGCTGGAAGTCTTAATTTGTTTATAAATGTCTTTTACATACACTGGATCCCACATACTGGTTCATATCTTGCCTTTTCTTTTTTCTCAATTTCAATTCTCAATTTCAGTGTAGTTAGTTTATGTGTGTGTGGTGTGTGTATGTATATTGTATACTACAAGTTTGTTTTCTAAGTAGTTGTTTGTTATTGAATACTGTTAATGAATTTAAAAAGTTTATTATCTTGGGGCACCTGGGTGCCTCAGTTGTTAAGCATCTGCCTTCAGCTCAGGTCATGATCCTGGGGTCCTTGGATAGAGAGCCCTGAATCAGTCTCCTTGCTTAGCGGGAAGCCTTCTTCTCCCTCCCACTCCCCGTGCTTGTGTTCCCTCTCTTGCTATGTCTCTCTCTGTCAAATAAATAAATAAGGTCTTTAAAAGAAATAAAAAGTTTACTGACCAATTTCCAAAGTGTATTTCTGTATATGCCTGTCAAACATCTATTTTGTTCTCTATATTAATTGAAAATTTTTTATTTACTCTTTGAGAATACAGATAATTTAGATTCACAAAAGTGAACAGTGAGCTGTAAACATTCCTAAAATTAAACGCAACCAGGTTACTATCTCTCTGAAGTCCACTTGCTATTATTTGGTTTAGAATTTTCCATATAATTGAGTAATATTAGAAAATGATCTTAATTAATCTTTATTTTTTTGGTTTTGTTATCAAGATGCCATTGGCTCATAATTTATAGAAAACTGATCCTCTTTTTTAAATCTAAAATAATGTGTAATTTGGAAGTAATCTGGTTTCTGAAGTTTTTCTGCACAAGTTCTCAGACAGCATATTTGGCATCATGTATGGTAATATTTAGCTTTAAATGTTTTCTATAGTTAAGATTGTTCATTTTGCAAACATTTTCAAATTAATTTTATAGTTATTTATAACATTATATTACCATAACTATGTATTCCTTATTTCTAAGAATATTTTGGGAGAATGTGTGTTTTTATTCTTTTTGAAAGATTATTTTAACATCTTTGTTTCATTTAATATACATTTCATTTAACATTTAACATCTTTGTTTCATTAATTTATGTTACATGTATTATATGCTTACTGATATTTTTTATATACTTGATCAATCTGAGGAAAGATGTTAAAAATTTAAAGTTGTTGGAATTGCCAATTTGTTCTTGAAGCATTACCACCTTTGCTATTTAATGATTTCATTTTATGAGTGTGCATATTTAAGTATTCCCTATCTTTCTTTTGAATTGGAACTTTATGAATAGGTTGTGACCACTTTTATCTCTAATAATATTTTTTTAAAGATTTTATGTATTTATTTGAGAGAGAGAGTGCAAGTGTGCCTGCAGTGGGGGAGGGGGAGGAGGGACAAAGGGAGAGAGAAAAGCAGACTTCCTGCTGAGCAGGGAGTCCTACCAAGGCTGGATCCCAGAACTTGAGATCATGACTTGAACTGAAGGCAGATGCTTAGCTGACTGAGCCACCCAAGTGCCCCAATCTCTAATAATATTTTTGCCTTAAACAGTTTGCCTGCCATAATTATGGCCCTGTTAGCATTCTAGTTAAGAGCATGTGTCTGGCATATTGTTTGGATTATTTTGTTTGTTTGTGACCCTGTGTTACTGTGATTTTAGTTGACTTTTTTATGCTTTTTTCTCCTATACCTCCTATCTCATAATTTCTCTCTTTTGCTTTATTTTTTGATGTATTGATTTTTTTTTTATTTCAATCCATTACTTCTCCAAGCTGCTTTGGAAGTTATACACCTCAATGTAAGTAATTTTAGTGGTAATCATGGAATATAACTAATATAACCCAAATCTCTCAACTTGTAAAAAAATAACTCAAAATAGTTCATGGAATTAAATTTAAGACATAAAACTGTAAAACTTATAGAAAAAATAGCATAAAATCTTTGGCATCTATGATTAGGTAAATTCAGAGACCAAACACTAAAGCACCAATTTTAAATGAAAAAAAAAAAAAAAAGATAATTAGATTTCACTGTATTATAGAATTTGTTCTACAAAAGACATTGAAGGGGATGAAAAGACAGTCTACAGAGAGGGAGGAAATATTTTCAAATCCGATATCCACTAAAGAACTAGTGTCTACAACACATAAAGAACATTCAAAACTCAAGAGTAAAAAATAATTTTACTAGAAAGTGGGAATGTGTGTATATAGTATATATATACACACACACACATATATTTATGTCTTCTAAATTTTTCAAGTGTTTCTAATTTTCAATATGTAGGTTTTTCATGTTTTAAAAGTTTTTTTTTTAAGATTTTATTTATTTATTTGACAGAAGAGATCAAGTAGACAGAGAGGCAGGCAGAGAGAGAGGAGGAAGCAGGCTCCCTGCTGAACAGAGAGCCTGATGTGAGGCTCCATCCCAGGACCCTGGGATCATGACCTGAGCTGAAGGCAGAGGCTTTAACCCACTGAGCCATCCAGGCACCCCAACGTTTTAAAAGATATCTCTGAGTATTTCATGTTCATTGATGCTGGTTTTTTTTTTTGTTTGTTTGTTTTTCTTTTTAAAGATTTTATTTATTTATTTGACAGAGAGAGATCACAAGTAGGCAGAGAGGCAGGCAGAGAGAGAGGAGGAAGCAGGCTCCCCAGCGAGCAGAGAGACCGACCCGCGGCTCGATCCCAGGACCCTGGGATCATGACCCCGGCGGAGGGCAGAGGCTTTAACCCACTGAGCCACCCAGGGGCCCCTCATTGATGCTGTTTTTAAACAGTGTTATTTTAATAACTTTTTTTTTTTAAGATTTTATTTATTTATTAGTTAGAGAGAGAGCGAGCATAGGCAGACAGAGAGGCAGGCAGAGGCAGAGGGAGAAGCAGGCTCCCTGCCGAGCAAGGAGCCTGATGCGGGATTCGATCCCAGGACGCTGGGATCATGACCTGAGCCGAAGGCAGCCGCTTAACCAACTGAGCCACCCAGGCGTCCCTTAAACAGTGTTATTTTAAATCTGAAGTCTCAGTGGTTTGTTGCCAGCATATCAGCATACAGTTGGTATGCAATTGATTATTCAGTTTTGGTGTTGGCTCTTGCTAACTCAGTCGTTAGCTCTGGTAGGTTTTTGATATTTTACCCTATTTTTCTCAATATGTTATATAATCTGCAGATCAAGATTTTCATTTCTTTATTTCAGATCTTAAAGCCTGTTATTTCTTTTCTTGGTTACGAAGTGGCTACGACCTCTAATGACATGCGGAGTAGAAGTGCTGGAAGGGAACGCCCTTGTTTTGATCCTGATGTTAGGGAGAAAATATTCTATTATTCATCCTTAAGTATGTTTTTGCTTGCAGGCCTCTCATAGGTGACTTTATCAGATTGAGACATTGATCTTCAAATATTATTTTGCAGATATTTTTATAAAGAGTGAATGTTGGAGGGGCGCCTGGATGGCTCAGTGGGTTAAAGCTGCTGCTTTCGGCTCAGGTCATGATCCCAAAGTCCTGAGATGGAGCCCCCGCATCAGGCTCTCTGCTCTTCAGGGAGCCTGCTTCCCTTCCTCTCTCTCTCTGCCTGCCTCTCTGCCTGCTTGTGATCTTTGTCAAATAAATAAATAAAATCTTAAAAAAAAAAAAAAAAGAGTGAATGTTGGATACCATGGAGTGCTTATTTGTATATATTGAGATAAATAAATAATTTTTCTCTTTTAGATTCCTATATGGTGAGTTAGTGTAATTTTCTTTTTTTTTCTAGAGATTTTATTTATTTATTTGATAGACAGAAATCACAAGTAGGCAGAGAGGCAGAGAGAGAGGAGGAAGCAGGATGTCCGCAGAGCAGAGAGCCCGGTGCGGGGCTCGATCCCACAACCCTGGGATCATGACCTGAGCCGAAGGTGGCTTTAACCCACTGAGCCACCCAGGTGCCCCAATTTTCTACTGTTAAAACACTCTCACACTATTGGAATAAGCCCAGCTTACTCGTGAATTTTTAAATATTCTGCTATGGGATTTACTAACATGTTTAGAATTTTACATGTAACTTGATTTGAAATATTGATCTATATATTTTTTTCCTTGTGCTGTCATTTCTGGTTTTAGTATCAGGTTATTACTGGCCTTGTGGAAAGGTGAAAATGTTCCTTCATTTTCAATCTTCTGGAAACTAGATGGAATTATCATTTGTTTAAAATTTTTGACAGAATTCTTCAGCATAATCATCTGGGCCTGGAGTTTTCTTAGTGGGAAGGATTTTAACTAATAATTTAACTTCTTTAATGGGTGTAATCTGTTCAGATGATCTGTTTCTTGAATGAGCTTGTATCTTTCAAGAAGTTGATTCATTTCAGTTTTTGGTTGTCAGATTTTTGGCATGAAATATTTGTATCATCCCCTTTTTAGCACTTTTTTGTATCTATGGATACGTGTAATTTGACTTAGATGTTGGTAATTTGTGTCTTCTCTTTTTTTTTTTTCTCATTAGTCTATATAGAAGTTTTTGAATTCTGATCCTATTAAAAATTACTTTTTTTAAAAACTAAGTGTAATTGATTACAGTGTCCTATTAGTTCCAGGTGTTTATAATAGTGATTTGTTATTTTTATACCCTATGAAATGATCATCATGATAAGTTGTTACCATCTGTCACCACCTGAAGTTTCTACATTTTTTACTGTGTTTATATGCTGTACATTATATCCCTATGACTTATTTTATAACTGGGAGTTTGTACCTCTTAATCCTCTTCACCTATTTAGCCTACCCCTCCAACCCCTCTCTACTCTGGTAATAAACAAAGAATCTTTTTTCATTTTGTTTGTTCATTGGTTTTATTTTTCAAATTCCACATATAAATGGTATCGTATGGTATTTGTCTTCCTCTGCCTGTCTTATTTCACTCAGCACAACACCTTCTAGGTCCATCCATGTTGTTGCAGATGTTAATATCTCATTCTTTTTATGGCTAAGTAATATTCCATTTAGTATATGTGTCTGTGTGAGGGTCGTGCATTGTGTGTGTGTGTGTGTGTGTGTGTGTGTATACCACTTCTTCTTTATTCATTTATCTATTGATGGACTCTTAGGTTGCTCCCATATGTTGGCTATTGTAAATAATGCTGCAATGAACAGAGGGGTGTACATATCTCTTCAAATTGATGTTTTTATATTCTTGAGATAAATACCCAGAAGTGAAATAGCTGGATCATATGGCAGTTCTCCTTTTACTTTTTGAGGAACCACCATACTGTTTTCTGTTTTCCATAGCAGCTGTACTAGTTTACATTCCCACCAACAATGCATGAGGGTTTCTTTTTCTTCACAACCTCTCCCACACGTATTTCTTGTCTTTTTGCTAACAGCCAATCTGACATGTGTCAGGTTTGTTTTGTTGTTGTTGTTTTTGGTGCACCTTTAAGTGGGATTGTTTACTTAATTTCTCTTCCTGATAGTTCATTATTAGTATATAGAAACACAGCCATTTACTTTATGTTAATTTTGTATCCTGCAAATTTTTTAAAAAAGATTTTACTTATTTATTTGTCAGAGAGAGAGAGCACAAGCAGGGAGAGTGGCAGGCAGAGAGAGAAGCAGGCTCCCAGCTGAGCAAGGAGCCGGATGTAGGACTCGATCCCAGAAATAATATTTTTATTTCATTTTCTTTTCATTCTCATGCTGCTGTTGTAAAGTAAGCTGTTAGTTTGTTATTAAGTAGTCTACCTTCTGTCCTTGGCTGCTTTTAAGATATTCCATTATCTAAATATTCTGATTTTAATTTTATTGGTCTAATTTGTAGTCCTTTGAATTTATACTATTTAGAAATGAGATTGGTTTAAATTCTCCTAGTTTTTCAATATTTCAATCTTTCTTGATCTTCAATCAAGAAAAAAAAATTCTAATTTTTTTAAGGCCTGTTTTCAGCAAATGTCAATAAGGTAAATACTTGAAACACTGTTGTACCATTGTCCTCTCTATTAATCTTCTGTTTTGTTGAAGTTATTGGAATTATCAATTCTGAATGACTTCAGCTTTGCTATTTATGCCCTTTGCCTTTTCATAGGCAACACATTTCAACGAGATATTTGATTACATTTACTTCATATATCTCCTATAGTATTTTATCAGTTTGTCTCTCTCTTTTTTTTTTAAAGATTTTATTTATTTATTTGACAGAGAGATCACAAGTAGGCAGAGAGGCAGGCAGAGAGAGAGAGGAGGAAGCAGGCTCCCTGCTGATCAGAGAGCCCGATGTGGAACTCGATCCTAGGACCCTGAGATCATGACCTGAGCCGAAGGCAGAGGCTTAACCCACTGAGCCACCCAGGCACCCCCGTTTCTCTTATTTAATGATTTGGATTTTCTTATCAAATCTATTGTAACCATTTTTATAGCTTTATTTTTTTTCCTCCATAATATTTCCAATGCCCATTTTATTTATTTAATGTTATTAAACATTATGTGATGGTTAATTTTATGTGTCAACTTAACTGGATCACAGAGTGCCCAGATAATTTAGTTAAACATTATTTTGGATATGACTGTGAGAGTGTTTCTGGATGAGATTATTATTTGAATTTGTAGACGGAGAAAAGCAGGTTCCCCTCCGTTATGTGGATGGGCATTACTGAATCAGTTGATGGCCTGAATAAAATTTTTAAAAAGTTGAGTCAGAATTCTTTCCCTCTCCCAGTTTGCTTTTTAATTGGGACATTGTCTTCTCTTTCAGGTTTGGAATGGTACTTAGACCATAGGCTTCTATGATATATGTATGTGTTATGTATATATATATACACATGCATATATATATACATACATATATAATCAATTGGTTCTGTTAATATATATATATATAATCTACTGGTTCTGTGTGTGTGTATACACATATATATACATATATATACATACTATATATACACACATAAATACATATATATATATATATATATATATATATA